>CM019754.1:22042924-22281335 GCA_009761765.1 Phenacoccus solenopsis
AAATTCAAAGTTCATGGGAATATTCCGTCAAAACCAGGTAAAATTTTGAACACTTTGAATTTATTTTAAATTGACCATTTTTTCAAAATGTAGGTCTAAATTTTTTCAGTCTTTTTGAAAACAGTCCAAATGTTGTGTGCTAACAAGAAAGAACAATAAATGGATAATTTATAGGTTGCGTGTATAGTACAAAGCTTCATTTAAGCTCTTTACAACATAGAAGATAACATATTCATGATTTTTCCCTCAGAGGTTTCCAACGTTTTGCTACTTCAATTTAAAAGTAATTAGGTGTTTCATCGAGAATAATTCATAATTTGGTAACTGATGCAAGATAAAAATGATTAGTTCATATTTTATTATCTTCTTACTTATTCATTCATGATGAAAAATAATCGGTACTTTTTTGAAAACTTAGTAGTCAACGAACAATTTTTCATTCTTTGAAAATAAAATACTTACCTACTCAACATAATTATTTCATATTTCCAAAAAAAATTTTTTAAATTCACGAATTCTTCAAAACTTTTAATTACACATTTTAACAGGTATACCCGCTAATTTTGACTATTAAAATTTTTTCATTTTTCTCGAGGTTTGCCAATTCATGTTTTTATTTGCAAAAATCAAAACAAAATGTACTTACTCAAAGAAATAATTTTCAAAATATTTATGAACTTACTTCTATTACCAGAAGATATTCTTTCATTTTCCAATGCTTGATACATTTGAGAAGTACTCGTACAAGAGCCCAGTAAAGGTCTATTTTGAGTTAAATCTGAATATAATTCTTTCTAAAAGGCGAGCATATACTACGTTAATCATTCATTTTTGAAATGTAAGCGATAGACACTTTCATTACAAACTCACCAATTCAGAGAATGATTTCACTTTGAAGGAAATTTGAGAAAAGTCTCCACCATTTCCATATCTATGAAAATATAAAACAATCGATAATTTATTAAAAATAATAACTCCTTCAAACTAATCATATAAAACCACCACTCACATAGATGATTCTTGATTAGGATTTTGTATATTGAGAAGAACTTCTAAAAAATCTTTTGGCGCGTAGACGGGTCGATATTGACTTAAATCTAACAATAAAAAAACAATCAAATACTAAGCGCTTTCAAAGAAAAATTTATATTGATATGATTTCATTTACCTATACTATAAGTGCTTAGCATAGTCCACTTATCCATAATCTCGTCGCGATCAGAAGCCATTCGAAAAACCGATAAAGAAACGTTCAATTCTGTGCCCATTGAATTCAAAGACTTATATATTCTCTTTTCCCATTGCATCTACAATAAATCATGAATGAAGAATTATGTAGGTTAAATTTATTGGGTACCTATTTTATATTCTTCCAAAAATTTTATTCACTTGAGCTTTACGCAAGTAATCCATCGATTCCTTCTCCAACCAACAATTGACCCCATTTTCGTGAAAATTCCGTTCCTTGATCCAGTGATAAATATCATTTCGAAGTTCATTTTCAAGTCCAACGTCTTTGATAGCATTTATTAAAGTGGAATGGAAATCATCCGAAGTAACCTCTTTCAAAGTTGTAATTTTCTATGACACATTAACCTCATTTGTTATTTTCACGCCTGGATATTATAATGTGTATTATTGCAGAGTTCAGACTGACCTGTAGATTTTTGAAAAAAGTTTGATAAAAAGGAGTTGATTCGATATCACTGCAGTACCTGGCAGCTGCATGATTCACGTCTTTGGGGCTATTCATATCTCAGTAAATAACAGACAATTCTTCGTATAACGAATACGGAATGCAATGTAGTCATGGCAACTCAATAAACAATTGATAATTTAAGTTCGAGTGTAACAATAGGCTTCGGTTAATGGGATGTAGAAATGAATCCACGTATTTTGGTCACATATGTGTCTATTGTATCCCATTATTCATTATAGCCTCTTAGCATCATAGCTCCAAGTGGAAACTGTTGAGATCAGTTTTTATGAAGAAATAAAAAACACGCAATAAATTGGTACATTAGCACTGATATATTTTATTAAATAAGCTAAAGCTTTACATTAAAAAAAATAATGGAGTAATTACAGCTAAAACATCACAGCTTAAAAAAAAACTAAAATAAAATAAAAACACAACATATGACTAAATATAAAAACATTTGGTACTGTAAAATAAAATTTGTCACGCATTTCATTCATATATCCGGGCGAATTAATAAATGAAAAATAAACAAAAAATAAATAAATAAAAACAATAAAAGCGAAAAAAATAACACGACAATAAACCGAAAAATCGACCAAATTCGATGACATTTCATAGAAGTCCAGCCATCATGTATAAAATAAAATTATTATATTTTAAATGCATAAATATATAAATAAATAACCCTTCTCTCATTGTTTTTCAAATACCCTCCCTTATAAGTATAATATCATTTCACAAAAACATTGAAAATCGCACCCTTGTCGCGTCTATATGCTACAAAAAAATTCAAAATCGCGCCAAGCTTCATTGGCTTAAAATTAAACTTAACTTTTATGGTTGAGCTTTGAAAATTAAAATTAAGGGAGAATGGAGAAAATTCAAGAAAAAAAATACACAGATAAATGAATGGCTACTTATACGCAAATATACGTACTATTATAGAATTAGCCGAGAAAGAAAATAGAAAATCATATTAAAAATAAAATTTTAAAAAATACATATAAAATAAAATGGCAAACGAAAATCATACATTACGAGGTAAATTATGATTAATGAAAAAAAGGAAGCTAGCCGACTTTATCATGATGGTACAACAATAAGCGAAAAAATAAACCCATTAAAATACTCATAATCCTCCGGTAAAATCTCATCACACTATCTTGAGTAAGACAGACTAATTTTTTGTATCATTCTTAATCAAATTTTGGATATAAATTAAGCTTGAAACTTAAACTTAATGACTAGCTACCGGCTCTATCACTTCGTTTTTTCTTTCATAAACATTTCACGACTAAAGGGTTCATTTTCTCAATTGCATAAATTTTTTTAACACGCTTAAAACATACAGGAAAAAAACCGAAAAAAAAATCAATTAAATACCTTAAAATAACACTTATCCGAATACACGTTACGAAATACAACCTTAAATACTCACAATATACAGGTGATAAAAAAACAAAAACCGCCTCGTTTTTCGCCATGTGTATTTCAATTCGCACCCGCCTTCCAGCTCACGTCGTATACTTAGAAAATCTCTTTCATCTACCAATGGCAGTAAAAATAATAGGAAGAACGATTTTTCATTTATCGATACCTTATCGTTATGAGTGGAAATGAAAACTGCGACGGCCAAAGCATTCGAGTGTCGGATCAGTGCTATAGTGTACCGCGAAAAATCAAAGACTCAAATATCCCCTCCCCCCCTTTCCCTCGGTTCAAATTTCTCATTTATCTGCGCGGTCAAACGAGTGATAAATTGTACGGTTTTATCGTCGATACTCGCAACGAAATTTTTACTTATATTAATACGCTTAGATTTAGAGACAATAAATGCATCGTGAAGCCGTCCAGATGCTTAGTAACTCGTACAAAAAGAAATACATAAATTCCACACAAACGAACCCAATGAGAAAAAAAAATACATCTAAAAGTGACTACTAAAAATGCTAAAAAATATAAAATCAACTAAAATTCGATCTAGATTGGAATTACAAATACATATGTACATAGACACTCGCGCGTGTATAGTATAGTAAGGGTATAGTATGTAACTCGATTACGAAAAGCCATTATAACCATATTGTGTGCGTCCTGCGTACATTGTAAATATAATCGTACATTCTACTTTGTAAATCGTAAAATAATTAAAGCATGGTAATTTATAATAAATGGTAAAAAAGAAAGTGTAATTAATTCAAGCATTTACGAAAAATTCAATCAAATCGAAACTTAAGACGTCGCTTTTTATTTTTTTTATTTTTCAAATTTTATAAGCGACGTGGTACTAATGCAGAGTCAGCGATTACAGGTTACACTGCCACAGTATCGTAGGTTGTGAATCCCCCGTTTTGGAGTTGTTGGTATCCTGCTTCGTTTCTGTAACAAGATGGTCAAATATTTAATAAAATAAACAACCTTTCGAGGCAACATGGAAACAAAACTTTAGCAAAAAAAAAGAAAAAAAATCATGCAACAGAATAATCGAAACCAACTTACGATTTCCTTTTGTAAGCGAATTAAAAAAAAAATACAAAATATTACAACCATTATCTACATACACTACGTATAAATTTTAGCTATCTATATCTAAACAGCCAAGTTCGTACGTGCACTCATGCGGATACGCCTGCACATACGAACTTGTCAGTGATTGCAGGCTTTAAAACCAAACTACCGCGTAAATTTTTATAAATAATACAACTGCGAAAACAAAAGAACCATATTTCCACCATAAATAATATTTATAGTTACTCATTCGAGAAAACCGACACCACTGTTACCATATTAGTTGAAATGAATAAAACTGAATTTAAAAAAATGTACCCAGGGAACACCGAGTTTGTTATATGGTAAATAATAATACATAGGTTAAACCGTTTAAATGAACAGTTTACTGACCTGTCGATTAATTTACGCATCTCCTCGGTGGTCAAACCATCCTTGGAGTTTCCCCTTATACCAACTGCAAATATAAATACAATGTTATGTATATAAACCGATGGATAAACGATGAAACAGGATGTGTAGGTAGTAGGTACCTATATATGATCATTGCGCAAATGGATCCCTTTAGCATGAAAAAAAAATGCGACTTTATGTATACATGATTTCAGTAATAGCAGTTCTTTATAAAATAAAGAGGGTAGAGTTATGTGTGTATGTGTGTGTGTGTATGTTTTTTTTAATAATTGTTAATTAGTAAAAATATTATTAGAACGAAAACGAATGAATCAATGGACTTCTAGTACTAGATACTGAATAATGTATTGTATGCATAATTATCAACTATAGTCAAATAATCATATAATATCTCAAGCTGAGCATGGGTTCACTCACAGACACGCGAATAAAACAATTTTACACTCGGAAAACGTTATGTTAATGAAATATGATGGTAAAATTGCACATACCATACAGAATATATTAGTAATCATACAGTAATGAAAAAAGCAGAGTTAATAAGGGTAATTTGAACACTCCCACGAAAAAAAAAAAAAAAAAAAACTGGGGAGAGAAGAAAATTATTTTCATCCACCAACCTCGGTCATTGGACGAGGGAGGGGAGAGGGCTCACAATATGCGATATGGAAGTCAAAAAAAAAAAAAAACTGTGGCCAGAGGAAAATTATTTTCATCCACCAACTTCGGTCATTGGAAGAAGGAGGGGAGAGGGCTCAAAACATGCGATATGAAAGTCAAATAAACGATCCTTGAAAAATAAAATTGGACACAGTCTGTACAATCGATGTGCGAAGTTATATAATTTTTTTTCAAATAAATAAATTTTTTTTTCAACTTTTGAATGCATGAAAAATGGATTGTTTGATTCCTTCCAAATCGTTGAACGGTGAAACATAAACCCTGGATGCAAAAAAATTTTTAATTACCGCAGAATATTTTTTTTTACATTTTCAAAAAATTATGAAAATTTCAAAATTTAATTTGAATATGAGGGAAACTTCTACATAAATTTTTATAAGCCAAAATGAAAAAAAAATGCTGATTTTGAAAAAAAAAATATTCATATAAAAAAATATTAATCAATTATTCAAATTACATATATAAATTAATCTATGAAACAACCTCTTTCAGGCTAGGTGATTCGAATTCCCATGCACAATGCAGGTTAAGAGCTTGGTTATCTTGAAAAAATGGTCCCACCTAAGTATTTTCATCAACAGAATTAAGGGGCTGAAATTTTTGAACATACTATGGGAGTAATTTGGTAACCATCAGAAATCCCATTCAAATGACTTCTAAAAAAATTTAAACTTGATCCATCTTATCAAAAATTGTTTTAATTTACCAGCCATCCATGTTGTACCTATTTGTAGTTTATGTAACTTTTGATTTTCCTCATCAAAGCAGCTTCCCCTGGCAATGGTAATCGATATGTATAAGGTATATTATTATAAACGAATTATACAAAATGAGATGATGAAATGTTATCATGAAGCTTTCAGACGAAAATATAAGTATCTAAGCCTGTTGTTAGTAACGCTCATAAAGCAATTAAATTGTACAAGAATTAAGATCGATATGAGAGAAAATCTCTAGATGAAAAACACACGTATAAGCGGCGTAATAAGCATTGATGTACCCAAAATATATGAAATTATTTGACGAATCACTTGTGGGTTAGACGCGCTTAAAATACAGGTGCATAGTTAAAGAAGATATACAATGTTCACCGCTTCTCTTTTAGTAATAGTTATAATGTGGTGTGCATGGATAATATTTTAGTTATTTTACCTTTAAAAATTTTACACAAGAACGCCCCTATCTGGTGGGTATTTCTGGTTCCAAATGCCTATTCAGCATAAAATAAATGTATTCAACATTATACGTGGATGTAAAATATGTAATGAGTATGTTTTAAAAGGAGTTGCGAATGAGATAATTTTTTAAAGAAATTTTTCATAAATTTGTAGTTGTTTAGTTAGATTAATTTAATTTTCATCGCTGTATACTTTTTCGATAGACTAGGTGCGCGGGTACTACAAAAACACATTGCAGTAAATACATTCATTCATGCGATGATGGTGTGATAAAATGAAAACAAATTATGCTGCCATAATTTTAAAAAATTGCAATTAACACATGCAAGCGTGAAAATCTAACTACTCGTTGAAAAAATCCACAATAAGTAAGCCGGTGAAAGGAAATTTCATTTACAACAGATTTCTATACACACACAACTACTGATGAGCATTTAAAAAATAATAATTTTCAGGCATTTTTCACGCGTTGTGTGGCACACTTACCTCAAACAGTACGATTTAGGTAATAAAAATATGTTAAAAATACATAACAAAAATTTTTGATATTTCAAAAAAATAAATGAATTTTATTTCAAGTTTGTATAATTATGGGTTTGAAATACAAAAAAAAAAAAAAAAAAAAATGAACTGGAATAATTCTGCGATAGTTATGAAACAATAAAATATATATCTTTGTAATTTTGATTTTTGACATAATAAAGATTTTTTTCACACTCGAATACGTATTTACAATTCATCTCATTCTAATAACGTGATGAACAAATGATAGGGAGGGGAAGGAAGGATATCAACTTACCTCCATAACTACCACGATTATTCATCATATCACGATCGCATTCTGCCTCAGATATTTCATTACTTTCTTTCGAATCGTTAGCGGTCGTTCCACTATTGTTAGGATCGTGATTTCTTGGTGGCGGTGGTGGAGGTTCAGGACTCGAGTTACCGGGTAAATTACGCGCAGATCCTATGAAAAATGTGAGGCATTAATATCTCACAAGTTAGATTCTTTCAATAACCAACTTGATAATTTTTTTTACCAAAACTGCGGCGTCCTACTGAATTACGACTACCAAAATGATCGTACGGTGCTCCGTACGATCCGTATTGACTACCGTATGGCTCTTCATCGCCACAGTTGGCCGGATCATCGTATTCTGGAGAAAACGTGGTGTTTGGTCCGCCGATGCTACCGACCCTGGAGTAGCGTCCATTAGAGCGAGGCTGAAATTATTAATGCTTCATAAGTATTTGTTTTTCATTTGGTATTTAATGCAAATCAGATATCGTCAAGCCTGGATAAAATTGAGGCGGGGGAAGTGGCTAGGTTGACTAACCCCCCAACTCCCACCGTCTGGAGCCGTTTTGGTTCACAATGTACGATTTTTGACAGTAGCATTATTTGGTGCTATATATTTAAATTCCATTAAAATGTATTGTTACTCTTATCTTTTTTTATAAAAAAAAAAAAAATAATAAAATAATAATAATAATAATAATAATAATAATAATAAACTGGTAAATAAAAAAAAAGTAAGCAACCATGCCGCATCACTGGAGCTGAGTTTTTAACTGGGGCTTGATCAGATCGAGAAACAACGTTGCTAATCCCTTCATGACTACAGGCATCAACCAATACCAAGTCTGAAAACCCCTACCCTATTCCTTCCAAAACCACTTGAATAAATAAACAAACAGGAAAAATTAATAATTATAATTTATGTTATAATTTCAATCGAGATTTTAGGTTTCATTCTATGAACTCATCATATAGTTACTATTGGATTAGATATTGATACTCCAATTATATTTTATATCAGCTTAATTATTGCTATTCCTACAAGAATTAAAATTTTCAGATGATTGATAACATTAAATGAAAAAAAAAATTTAATTCATCTACTGATTTTTGGAGCACTCGTGTATTAAATTTATTGTAAATGATTAAGGACTTGAAGAGATATAAATGTTTTGAAAAAAGAAGAAAAAAAAGACCTCATCATATAATTTTTGAACACTCAATATTGAGGAACAAAAATTTTTGGGATTCGGGAAAAATCAAAAATTTTTAAAGAAATATAGAACAAATGTTTTCATGTTTTATCTGCATAATTTTTGAAAAAAAAAACTTCACACATCGCGTAATAAATTCGAAAATTTTAAATTAAAAAATAACAGCAAAAAATAAAAATAAAAAATGTTGGAAAAAACTGAAAATATTCAACAATAATTATGCTAATGAGAAAATAAAATCGAGATGAATAGGCTATAGGACAAAATTAGTAAAGGACTAAAACCGTCAGTAGCCCTCGGTCCCACATCAGCTTAATCTAGCTCTGCCTATCATGCGGATCAAAAATTTTAAAAATACCATTGATTGAGATCCGGATCGTTGATGGATATGTCCATTAGCTTGAGTCATGGAAGTAGGTCCGATAGTACCGCTATGGCCATTCTGATGAGGGAATGTTTGGAACTGCATGGCAGCCGCTTTCGAAGGATCCATTTCTTCGCGAAAACCGAGCAAATGGAATGTAGCGTATGGGCAGATTTCATCATCGACGCCTACGAAAAATTAATCTCATTAGCCAACTTCGTCGTTGAAACATAACTCTCGCAAATATTAGCGTATCTCATTATAAACAAGAAATAGGTAAAAGGAACCTGTCTAGTATGCAATCCGCGTATTAATGTGTTAAATACATGCATTTTATAATATTAGTGTTAACGAAAAAATATGCCCGAATGGTGGACCAATGCTGCGCTGCCGAAACGGCCATCAAACGAACTAAAAATAGATTTCGTATTTACCTCTACATTTTTGATAAAGTGTTTCATCGGAAGTACGATATGGTGGTAGATGGCCCCTACACGGGCCATGTCCGTTCAATTCTTCGTAAGTATGGCGGCCTCTAGGGTCCCATGTGGAGTGACTTCTAAATGAGGACGAATAACCTAATTGTGCAGGCGAGCAGAGTATAAAGTAAAAAAGCATGAAAAATAAACATCAAGCGGGATGAAAATCTCTCCGGAGAAATTCGTAAATAAAATTACAAAAATTAATATAGATATTATTCGTTTTAGATGTAGTAGAAGAGTTGCGTTATGAGATGAAAAACGGAGAAAAAAATAAATAAAATTATGGTATGAATGCGTGAAAAAATTTTTAAGAAGCTATCAACGAACACCTGGCTATTCAAAAATTTTTTGAAATTCTTAAAAAACTTAATTCTAATAAGCGAAGAAAAAAAAATGTATATACGCCACAACTCGACGTAACAACTAAATTTCTACATACTGAGGTACATATAAGCGTATGAAAATATGAAAAAATATATTTTCTTCATATAACACCCAAACCAACCTCTTTTCACGCGATCACAGGTGTTATAGTTGGAGCCAGGTACTGGCGGTAGTTTGCGATTCGGTGGAGCAATATAGCCAAGTTCATCTCGTAAATCTGGACGGCGTTTATCGATGGTATTTCCATTCACCATGGATTGGTTGTACACAACGTCATCTTTAAAACATAAAAATAATTAATAAAAAATTTAAACGTATACGAAACTCTTACGTCAGTGCCTTTGTATCGCGTGTTCTCTACACTATATGGAATATATAATAAACCTCTTAAACGAGTTTGGCCGTGCGGACGCCGGCGCGACCACGCAACGCATATCACAATTATGCCAACGACGACAACCACAACGGTAGCTGCAGCTGGTACAACAATATTCAAATCGAGCCACGTAGGCAACCACGGAAACAGCGCATACAAAGATTGTTCCCTTTCCGGTGGCGCTATCGTACCTTTAAAAAAAAATACAAACTGTGAAAAAACTACACTTACCTTTCATATCATCTCCTTTTCCACGCAGGAAACAGATAACGATGAACGCGACAATAATAACTAAAATGGCGGATGCTACTGGTACAAATAGGTTCAAGTTTGCTAGCAGAATTCGTACGGTTTCGTCACTCGTAACCCTAAAGCCCCCATCGCTGGAATCACCCAACTCTCGAGCTGGTGCGATCGTACCTGTAACATCCACCATTAAAACTAGTACGCAAATTTCCCGCACTAAAATTTCCTCGTATCGGATACGTACTTCCATCTACAGTCAACGTAGCGAATTCGTATTCGGCGACAGCAAATCCAGCATTATTATGAGCGGTTACTCGTAAATGGTACCAGTTTGCTGGTTCTAAATCCAACAGTAAGTAGTTTCCAGTTGGTTTCACGTTGTTGGCGATTTGATTCCATTCTTTGGCGCTTCTATAAATGGAAAATAGCATTATGTCATCGCAGAGATATTTTAAATAGACATAAATGAAACGTGATTTTTTACTTCTTTTTGTATTCAATGACGAAGTATAACATAGGACATCCTCCATCTTTCCAAGCAGTCAATTGTAAAGTAACGGTGTGAGTGGAAACAACGATGAACTCGTTGACTTCGGGGAATATTGGTTTGGAGCCGGCGGTTCTGGCTTGTTGTACGATGGACGTATCGCCATTGCCAATTCTGAAAACGAAAAAAAGTGTAAAATTTAGGCCAAATCGTTTTACTAGTTGGATTTTGAAGATCACTTACGAGTTATAAGCGAATGCTGAAATCTGATATCTGGAGCCACACCATAAATTCTCGATAACGAATTTCTCAGCATTAGGAGCAACTTGAATACTTTCGGCTTCTCCGAAATCCGGTTTATAACGAACAGTGTATCCGTGAATGGGTTCAGTTTCGCCAGGGTGGGGTTTGAGTAATATAGTAATGGAGCTATTGGTAGTAGACTCTATTTTCACTTCTGGTTGATGAGGTGGAGCTATAAAAGACGCGAACAAATTATTAAAAATTTTTATAGCATGAAAAACATTTTTTTTTCTGAGTTTCAATAAAAAAGACTACGCTTCAGACAATCTGTAGTTAATCCACCAATGTCTAATTTTTACACATACACACAATATCTCCTATAAAAACTCGGCTCCAGTAATAAAGCATGGCTGCTTACACTTTTTTTTTATCGCACAAAAATTTATTTACCATGAATAATGAGGCGATGGGTAATGTGATCCTTTCCGAAAGAATTTTCTACTGAACAGGAATATTCTCCGGCATCAGTTCGAGTGATAGATTTAATCAACAATGAGCCTTCAGCTAATTGTCTTATGCGGTCGTTGCTCTCCAACGGACGTCCTTTTACTTTCCACGAGATCTCCGGAGCGGGCTGTCCGACGGTTAGACACGGTAATTTTACATCTTCGCGATATGTGGCCGTGAAGTTGTCACTGAATGAAGCTATTTTAGCTGGTACTGCAATATTTATACAAGCCAATTAGTTATTTGAAAAAATTAAAGAAGTGCAATCGGTACATTATTATACTAAAGACTACCTTTAGGGCTTGGAGCAACCGTAATAGTTTTAGAGGGCTGGCCTTCACCTACATTTGTGGAAGCTGTTACCCAAAATTCATACTGTTCTTGTTTCTTGAGATTTTTTGCTTCGTAATTCATCTGGAGTGGGGATACTTTTTCGCTTTTTGGCTCAGCCTAAATGTTAATTAAAATTAGTATTTACAGTAAATGAAGGAGTAAGGTAAAACACATTTATTCACCTCTTTAGAGTGCTCCTTATAATAAACGGTATATTGAGTAATGATGCCATTTGGTTGAGATGGAGCTTTCCAACTGACTAGAATAGATTCGGCTGACATGACTAGAGCTTTAATTGACGATGGAGCTTCGGGAACTACGGACAAAATTTAATTTCCGTTAATGATGTGGAAATATTGGGATTAAAAAATAATAACGAAGATATTAATGAAGAAAATATACCATCTTGATCAGTTTGACAATGAATCATATTACTGCGAACGCCATCACCACCGCTGGTGTAGGCTAAAATTTCCATGCTGTAGTTGGTATATTTTTTCAATCCATGGAGAATAGTTTCACTGGAAGCGGTGATCATCGTGTCTTTAGTACTTTCATCTGAGCATCAAAAAATTTTAAAATGAGAATTTAAATTTTTTTTTTTTTAAATTTTTATCGATATTATTTTTAATATTTTGGAAAATTTCTCACCAAACCAAGTATCGCTAGGTCCAAAGATAACTTTGTATCCCTTGATGATACCATTGGCGGAAACTAATGGGGGTGAAATCCATGAGACTCGAATAGTTTGTGAGGTCAATGTCGTGCAAGTGGTATCATGCGGTGGTTGTTCAGGTACACCTTCGGCGGTATATTGTCTCGTTTCATTTGATAAAGGACCCGGTCCTAATTTATTGAACGCCTGAACCACGACAGAATACTGAGTATATGTCCTAAAAAAATCATTTTAGGTTATAGCCATTTGCATTTTGATGAATACTTATAAAAAAAAAATTTAGGAGAGATCATTTACTTCAGATTATGAATTTCTAAATGATGTTCTTTTCCATCTTCTTTATTAAATTCAACGGTCTCGAATACATAAGGTTTGTCGCTGGAAGCTGATGGTTTAAAACCAACGTAATATCCCTGGATTTCGCCATTCCATTCGGATCTTTCTGGTGGTTTCCAAAAAACTTTCAACGTCTTTTGATCAACTGGTTCGACACGCACATCGGTAGGAGCACCGCTTGGGGCTGGTTACGAAAATATATCGTTATAATTCAGTTCAAAAAAAAATTAATTGGAAATTATAAATGCAAAATGAACCTTCTTCAGCGCTGATAATAGTTACGACATCAGATGGTTCAGAAAATCCTAGATCATTTTCGGCTACGATTCTAAAATGATAAGTAGTGGCTGGTCGTAAAGTCATAACCGATACTAAAGTTTCATGTCCAGCGACTAACACACGTTCCATGTCATTATCCCATGATCCTATTTTTATTTTTTTTTTAAATAAATAAAAGAATAAAAAATCAATAAAATATAATAATACATTTTCAAAGAAAAACTTGAAGAAGGGAACCAACCTCTGGTGATTTTGTATTCAACAATGTATCCCTTTATTGGTGAATTTCCATTATATGGAGCAATCCAAGACATTTGAACCGAACGGCCAGATTTATTAAGTACTTTCAGACCATATGGGGCTTCAGGAGGCTCTAAAAAGCGAAAAAATTAGTCATACAAAGATACAGCATTTTTTCATTAATTATTTTATTCCTTAAAAATGTCACACTACCTTGAACGATCAAATTAATACTACTATCATCACTGCCGAAAGAATTGGTTGCGATACAAGTAAACAAGGCAGAATCACTTCTTTCAGTACGTTTGATACTCAAATCGGATAATACTCCATCAGGTTGTATTTCTTCTCGAATTGTATATCTATGACAAAAAGTCGTTATTAATCATCATGTCTTTGCATTTCATTCCAAAAAAAAAAAAAAAAAAAATACCAACCTGCTATCGCCTTTTGGGTCCAATCTCTTATTGTTCATATTCCATAAAATACCAATTGGCTTTTCACCCTTAGCTTCACATTGTAACACAGTTGGTTCATCTCTACGAGCCGTCTGATTTCGCAATTTAATATCGAATTGGGGTGGCGCTGAAAAATATCGAGTTCGTGAACTTCCCAAATTGTACATTTTTGAATTGTACCTCGAATATAGAAGCTTTATCTAAAGCCCTTACCTTGAACGTTGACACTAATAACAGCAGATAATCCAGATCCAATTCCGTTCACAGCTTCGCACAAATAGTACCCTTCGTTGCTTTTTTGAATATTATTAATAGTCAACGTACCATCTTCGACTTTGATATCGGAATTATTTTTCAAATCTTTGTAGTCTCCAGGCGATTGTCCTGCACAAGAATTCGAATTAAAATACTTTCTCATCGTTTGACTTCCTCTCCCCTCAATGACTGTGAAGAACTCACCAGTAGCTTTTTTCCATGTAACTTGCGGACGAGGGAAACCATCGGCTTTACATTCGATTTTAGCGTCGCTACCTTGAGCGAAAGCTTTATCCGATGGTTCAAGGATCCAGCGTGGGGGTACTAAAAATGTTAAAAATTTAATACGTTAGTCGACAAGTTGTGGAAATCCAAAAAAAATTCTAAAATAATTTATTTCCTATAAGATGCCAATTGCAAATATTTTGTGAGAGAATGAGTTCCGTTCAATGTGAAGATGGATATTTATTTCAGCGTGTAACTAAACTACCACATAACAGGGTGTGCATTAAATCTGGAAATCAAAAATTGAACCTTTTCAATACTTTTTTCGTACTTTTCTGTGCCTTTTTTTTAGAAATTTTAATTCGTTTAGAAAATGCTCAAGCTTTCACTGATTTGGATAAAATTGAGATTTTTGTAAAATTTTGCTTTTTTGGAAAATTTTGTACCATTGAATCATAGAACATCAATTCGTGCCTTTTTCGTACTTCTCGTACCCACTGTATACCATGCATAAGATTAACAAAAAAGGAAAAGAAATGTAGTCACTATTAGCAAAAGTAAAACCAAAACAAAATTGTTTTCTACAGGCCTAAAATGGTGTAGAAATTTCAGCATTTTCCCAAAGTTCTAAGACTTACAGTAGTAATTTTTAAGGTCTTGGAACATCAAAACTTATTTTAATACATTTTTTTTAATTAAAGAAATTTATATACCTCTTTAGTTTTGCAAAATGCAAGATTTTTTTGTTCTCACTTTCAAAAAAAGGACATTTTTTTTCATCATTTTTAATCAATGTTACTTTCGTATATTTACGGCAAACTGAATAGGCAAAATTACTAACACCAATATGCTTGAATTTTTAGGCGAATAAGTTAGGCAAATTATTCGACTCTTATTTTTACTGCACTTCGAGAAGGTGATGAATGGAACTACATTATTATAACATCCATACATTATTCTCGTTTTTTTTTTTTTTTTTTTTTTTGGATGTAGGATAATCCATCATGGGTCATGAATATTTTTTAGCTGCAGTTTTTTTTTTGTTTTTTCTTCATATCTAATCACTATTATTGTCTCCAAATTTCCTAGTAATCATAGAAAACGTGTGTTAATAAAACATTTTTTTATAATAACAATAATAATATTTTGAATATGAAAAAAAAAATTTTTAAAGTTAAAAAAAAAATATTCACGATCTAAAAAATTGGAATAAAAAGGGAGATAAATTCAAAAAGGCCAAATTATAAGTATAAAATTCATTGTTACTGAAAACCGACAAAATTAATTTTTATTTCTATTTTCAACTTGTGAACTCATTCTCTTCACATTTCCAAAAGCCCCACAAAAATCAACCTACTTTTTGGTACCCTTGTCTTTTGAATTATTCCAACCTGAATTCAATGATACATAAAGTCGATGAAATTTCGCAGCAATAATTTCCTTCACGTTCACATTCCCCCTACCACCTCCCCACAACCACCAATACATTTACAATCAGCATCTATATGAACGAATCATTAAGAATACTCGAAATCGTAGCATTTTTAATGAATCGCTGGTTACTTAAAAATAAATGCAAGCTACCGTGAGAAAACACCAGCGCAAACAGAACCAGAAAAAATGCATAACTACGTACCATAAAGTTCAGCAACAAAAAAAAAAACAAAATTATGTTTTCATGCAAAAACATGCTCACTAATGATTATACTATGTCATAAAAACAAAAGATTAGGAAGCCCAAATCTGAAAAAACTGAATATATTAGCAAACACCACTAATTAAAATTTTATATATATTAGTAAACGTGATAAAATCAGTTACGGGGAAATTTGTTTGCATGCAATATTGACACCGATAGATCTGCTTGATAACTGATTTTATTCGACAAACTAAAATAAAATAAAAATATATATACATAAAGGAAGAAAAAAACCCAATAATGACATGCAGTCATGCACTATCTACCAAAAAGTGCAAATAATCGAGTGCAATTAAGCCGAAAAAGACTGTGTCAAATGGGATTGAATAGGAAAATGGATGATTCAAGTCTAAAATATGATGACAATCGTTATCAAGTACAGGAAATGTGATAGGAATATACATTTTCGATAGTTTTCTTTTTAATTATAAAAAAATATTATTTAATCGATTAATAATTCAAAATGCCTATGAATTATTTTTTTCAAGACCTTGAAATGTGTACAAAATTTCAAAGAATCAATTTTTTTTTAATTTCATAAATAAAATCGGTGTAGTAAAAATACAACTACCTACTTAAAAACGTTCGTATTCGACAATATTCTACCGTTACATAATTTATGAAAAAAAAAAAGGGTACACGTGGCTTATAATAATGAAAAACGCTCCTAAACTATCGATACACGTTGAAAATTGTCAACAAAAGCAAAGATTCGGCGCAGCTTTCATTTCGAATAAGAAATCATTCAAACAAATGGCACAGTGAGTGGTAAAAATATTCTGACATCGATACCCTTAACGCGAAGCATCGTCGAATATTTCGTTATTCCGGCCGAATTAGTTGCTTGACAGGTATAGGTTCCGGAATCTTCGAGATCCAATTTTTTCATCGATAACATGGACGTGGTATCGTCTAATAGAAGTATTTTGTTCTTATCGCTTTCGACTAGAGGCGCGTCGTCTTTAAACCAGTCAATTTGTACTGGTAAATCGCCGGCTGTAATGGTGCATACGATTTTCGTAGACGTTCCACCGTTCAGTCCGTTTTGATCGAATGAAAATGGTTGGATGACCGCAGTTTCTACAATAATTTTACGTTTATTTGGCAAAATCGAAATAATCGGTTCGAAAACGCGCTTAAAAATTAACACGAACGAGTTCAATAGGGAATTTCGAATAGAAATATTTCATTTAGAACAAATCAACGAACAGAATCTGCCTAAGTCTATTGGAAAGCGAAAAGAAACAAATTCCAAGCCAAGTGAAAAATCAACCGACGCTATTACGCAGTATCTACAATAAACAATGGCGGAATAGAAATAAATTAAAATCCCCTTCCACACACCCTTCACGTATAACGAAGCTGTATGATGAGCCTCTCCGGCTGAATTTTTAGCCCGACATGTGTAATTTCCGGAATCATTCACTGATAAGGCTGAAAGTGTCAGCATCACCATCATGTCGTCCAACTGCATTATACGACGGTTACCTCCGGCCGATAGTTCGACGCCATCTTTCAACCATTTTATTTCTATGGGTAAATCTCCGGCGACCACCGTGCATAGGACTTTGGCCGTATTTTGTTCGTTGATTGTGTTTAAATTAAAAGTAAACGGTTCGATTTGAGGTTTTACTATAAAATAGATAATATTTCAGAAATAAATTAAATTGAGATTTTCTATCGATATTTCTAAAATACATTCAATTTAAATATGCAACAAAGTAAGGAAAAAATATGTACTATCTGGTAAATTTAAAATAAATACAATCTTACTCAAAGAACCTAAACAATGACATACTTACGTGAAAATGATAAGAATATTTTTTTCCAGCGATGATAATAATAGAATGATTGAACAATTACTATTTATGATTATACATTATTTTTTTGGTTCACTTTATTAATAGGTACAAAAAGCTATCACTCTAAAAAATTTATCTAACTCGTCAAATAAATTTAAACTTTCTCCGAAGAATTTCCAATTTTTCGAGTATTTACCCATTAAGTGTTATTCAAATAAAATCAAACAACGTTTCAATAATCAAGAGATAGGATAACAAGTGGTACTTCAAACTATAAAGTACTACGAATTAATATCTACCACGATATGCACTGTAAGTCTTGTTAGATTAGTGCTGATGTGAGGTTCTCTCTTTATATACAGTGGAAAAGCGAGGTACGAACAGGTATATACGGTAATTACTCATAAATTACGTCGATTACACTCCTTAATTAATACGGTGAAATCTGTATATAGGTACACATTGTAATCGAACACATATAGGCTATAACTAAAGGAATTGCATTTAGACCTAATAACTATACCAGGTATAGGTATGTTAAAAAAAAAAGTCATCAAAGCGTAAATTATAAGAATAAGACAGAAAAAGAAGAAGAAAGAAAAAATAAAAATAATGCTGTAACGATACGGGCGCTTAATGGAAACCTCTGTAGCCATTTACCATTTATATTTAATTCGGCGGTATATTGCGTCATAGCGAAATTACGTATACTATTAACAGTACAAGTGTAATTTCCACTATGTATAGCATCGGTTGACTCGATTAACAGTACGTTTGATTTTTGACCGAACATTCTAGTGGTTATTCCTAGCTCAGACAAAGGTCTACTACCAGATCCGCTAAACGACCAAGATATATTCAATGGTAAATCGCCTTCTAATACTAGACAAGATACTTGGGCCGCTTGTCCGGCGAATATGGGTTCTTCGAATTTGAACGGCGCTATACGAGGGCGTACTATAAACCATAAGTTTAATTAATTTTCAGATAAGAAATTAAGTATGAAACAGAGATTAAAAGTACATGTTTTTTTTTTTTTGAAAAAGGATATTTTTCCAACATTCTTAAAGCCTATAGCTCGTGATAGCACTCGAGCACTTAAATTATTCTCGAGCTTTAGAAACTTCATTAAAAGTCGTCGAAACGAGTTCTCGAACGGGGAAATTACAATACATAAACCCATCCTTCAAACAAATAAAATAAAATTTCGGCCATAAAAAATCATAGTACAATCGAAGCTGCGGCAATACAATCGATACATTGAATAACATCGAATATACATGCATACAGTATCAGCCTAAGCGTATAATATGGACAGAACCTCAAATATGGTCAAGCTATATCTACATCGTATATCGTCGCAATTCGCAATCGCGACCGTAAGGTATGTTTACCATGGATATTCAACTCGGCTGTGTATTGACTAGAGAGCTTTAAATTCGATAAACTTTGAGCTATACACGTGTAATTGCCTCTATGACTCGCGTCCGTTGATTCTATCAACAGCATACTTGTTTTTTGTCCGAATCCGCTAGTAGAGATACCCATCTCGGACATGGACCTATTACTTAATCCTTTATAGGTCCATGTTATATTCAGCGGTAAATCGCCTTCAGATACTAGACACGTAACTTGGGCCGCTTGTCCGGCGAATATAGGCTCTTCAAAACTAAAGGGTACTATACGCGGCGGTACTAGAAATTTCAAAAGTTTACGCGTGAATTTAACGTATTTGTAAGTACTCTGGGAATATGAATAGGTAAATAAGATTGTGAAATAAATATAGCATCTGAACATTACTTATAATTAAATAATGGTCTAATTTTTTCGCTATACAACCGTAATGAAATTTAGCAACGTGTTATGGAAATTTTGATACGAGCATATTTAACGCAATAGAATACAACAAAGAATTACAATGCATTGAAATTTTAATATTTTATGTAAATTGTTGCGAATTACACGTAAAAAGTCAAAAACGAACATAAATGCTGTTATTTGGCAACGTCGCAGAGTCCATCAGAAATATTGCGATGTTGCCAAATAATAGCATTTATGCTAATTTTTTTAGCTTTTTACACGTAATTCGTAACAAGTTACAAATTTTTCTATATTTCCATCGGTTGCTAATCAACCAATCACTGAAGAGAAACGCGATATCAAGGGTTCAGTTATGCATAAAGTAAACAGTAATAGGTCTATAGAAAAAAATTAAAATGATAAATTAGCTACTTTTATCAAATTGTACAAAACGGCACAGATTCAATTTATGCGCAAATTAAAATTTCAATGTTTGTAAACATGTTGTCAATTCATGTACTGGGTAAATCACTAGGATAAAATAAGGTATTACAGTATGACTGAATCCTTTCACATACTCAATTCACGTGCAAAATTTAAATTTCAATGTTTAACAAAGACGTTGCCAATTTTATGATCTACATAAATTCAGAGAATAAAATTAAGAACTCTGATGTTGCCAAATTGTAACAAAAAATTCAATTTATGCGCAAATTAAAACTTCAATATAATTATTATTAGCATGTTGTCACTTGTATGATTCACGTAAATCTACTAAATAAAATAAAGAATAATAACGTTTCCAAATTTTGGTGATCTAATTTATGCGCAAACTGAAATTTCTATATTTTATTAACAAGTTACATTGTTATTCTTTGCATAATTCAAATACCTTTATAGAATAAAATAAAGAACAACAACATAGCGACATTTAGTTAAGATCCAATTTATGCGCAAATTAAAATTTTAACATTTTGGGAACAAGTTGCCAAATCATTACCCTAGTAAATCCACAGAATAAAAGAACTCCAAAGTTGACATATTACTGTACAAGATTCAACTGATGCGCAATTCACACTATCAATATTTTATGAGCATGTTCCCAGGTACATTAACAAAATAAAATGAAGAACATGTCATCAAATTTTACCCAAAGTTCAGCTTATGCGCAAATTAAAATTTTGATGTGTTATTAAAACCCATCACATTATCAACTGTATGACTCTAATGCGTGAATCAACAGGATTGAATAAAGAACAACAATGTCACCTATTATACTGAATACCTAATTTATGCGCAAATTGAAATTTCAACGTTATACCGACATGTTGCCAAGTGTACGGTCTTGATAAATCAATGTAATGAAACATTAAATTACAATGTTGCCAAATTGCACCAAATGTTCAATTTATGCGCAAAATAAAATATCAATATTCTAATAACACGTTGCCAATAGCATGAGTTAGGAAAATTATTACAAAGTTTTACAAATAAAATATATGAATATGAAAGCGTTGTTTACTTGTTTTTGTCTATCAATGAGACAAAAAAATTCCAAAAATAGGAGAAAATAAATGAAATTCAAAATTAACGTATAAAATTAAAAATAGTCTTATAAGTATTTTTTTAAATACGTAATAATCGTATTTAAAATAGCAAGATGCATGCAACTGTAATGCATAGGTAAATAATGTAAATAACTGTTCAAAATCTGATAATATGAATTGGTAAAAAAAAATTTTCAAATTATATTTAAAAAAATTAATTTTCAATTTTTAAATATTGATTCATTCTACGTACGATAAAAATACCCTAAGAAATATACTAAAAAAAAGTTGTGCCTGGTGCAAATTTGGAAATAGACATATCCATGCAGACTGATATAATGTATAAATCCCATATCGTGAACACATTGTGCATATTATCGTGTACAGAATATAGGCATACAAAACCCTTTTCAGGTGTACTTTACCATACAGATAATCAGTGTCGCGTTGTTACAATCTTAAAATAAATGTTCCGCGTGTAAACATACATTTAGCGAATTAGTAAAGCTCGACAATATCTTTCGATATTCAGATGGCGCTAAATAAGCGACATTTTTTAGCATGTTACTCGAGTTGTTTTTTCAACTCGTGTTATTATTACGATTATGTGAGCATTTGTTATACCATTAATGAATATGTAAATTAACGCGTACTTGATTACTGCGCCTTTCTCGTTGTCGGTTAGTTCGGAATTGTATTCGGTATACAGGATTAAGGTGTACTATAAGACAGTGAGCAAGAGAGAGAGAGCGAAAAAAGACAAAATATCTAACAAAATTGTGCGTGAAAATTAAACTCGTTTACGTTGTGATTTCGAGAATTACACGTTCCATATACAGGTATACCATTCCACATATAAATATTAATTACAAGTCCCACAATTCCAGCATACGTGTATAAACCTTAATGTTTCCATTACCGTTGATGTTCAACGTAGTCGTCGCATTCGTCGATCCAGCCGGATTCCTGGCCGTACACGTATAATTTCCGCGATGCCTTAGCGCCGTATTCTCGATGACTAAAACGCTAACCTTATTTCCGACTTTAGTCGTCGATATACCTAAATCGGTCAGATTTTCCGAACCGTGTAAACTCCACGTTATATCAATGGGCGGATCGCCTTCGGCAACGGTGCATGTTACTTGGGTCGTGATCCCGGCAAATATCGGTTGTTCGAACGAAAACGGAACGATTCGTGGGATCACTAGAATGATTTTAATGGTTAATTTCAAATTCGTCTCAACCGTATACAACATTACAATATAGAGCTGGAATTGGAAAGGGACAACGATTGAATATTGGAATAACTTATCAGGTCGTACACCATCGACACTCGCGGATAAAACGCACAACTCAAAACTAGCAAGCTCGCAAGCGCCAGGGGAGTAAGCTCGAATCGTCGGTGAGTTTCACTCACATCAGGATACCTTTCATCTCACAAATCATCGGACTATATAGTTATTATTTTTAAAATAATTCTAAAAAGCTCTATACGAGTATATCTACTCTCACTATAGATACTCAATACTCATATAATTAATACAGTATATATGTACATCCTTTCCTATACTTAAAAGCCACGTAGGGCGCAGGAGGGGGTTCAACAAAAAAACACAACAGCGCATGCACACTCAAAAAACCTCTCGGCGACCAATTTTACCGTGTACATCGAGCGAGGTCGAGTAATTGGAGGTTCCGGCGTGATTCTTAACCGAGCACGTATAAAGTCCTCGATGGCTAGCGTTAGTCTCCGCTATCAACAACACGCTTCCTTGGTATCCGAATTTATGAGTCGTAATACCGATCTCGGTAAACGGCACCGAGCTCTCGAAACTCCACGATATATCCATCGGCGTATCTCCTTCGGATACTAAACAAGTCACTTGAGCTGACTGGCCCGCGAATATAGGTTTTTTGAACTCAAAAGGCACGATTCGCGGTTTGACTAGAAATCCACGATAGCAATATAAAAACTTGTCTGGTCAAAGGCTTACGCAATATTACATCTTACCAAAATAACACACTTAACAGGAGAACATCGTAAAATACAATAATTCGGTGGTCAAGCCAAACTACGAATAATTTCAAAGCCGGATGGTGCATTTTCACGTCTCTACATGTTGCGTACACAATTAAAAAAAAATAATAATTCATGACAATTACACAACAATCGCAATTATGTACAACTGAAGCGCATTCGCAATTACCATGGACATTTAGTATCGCGCTGTAGGACACTGTGGCGGCGTCGTTTTTAGCGAAACACGTGTAATTTCCACGATGCTCGAAACTCGCGTTATCGATTAACAAACTACTTCCTTGTCTACCGAGCTTATGCGGAGTAATTCCCTCCGAAGTGCCCTCATATTTCCAATATATCTCTAATGGTAAATCGCCTTGCGATACTAAACAGGTTACTTGAACCGACTGGCCCGAGTATATAGGTGACGAGCCGAAGTCGAAGGGTATTATACGCGGAGGAACTGAGATCAAACAAATGTAAAAAAAAAAACTTAATACAATTTAAACGTCTTTACATCATTACACAGTAATATACTCGTATTAAAAAGGAATCATAAGATAGAGAAAATGGAGGAGCAGATAAAAAAAGAGAACTCTATTAGCACAACTCAGCTTCAGCAATCCTATTCGATCAAAGATCAAACCGCTACCAGCACCAGATCTATAATATAAATTTACTACGTGCCGTTCACGTTTAAATACGAAGAATGAGTAGCCACTCCGGCCGAGTTCTCGATGCGACACGTGTAATTCCCTTGATTAATGAAATTCACCGGATTCACCAATAACAATTTGCCACGATTACTGACCGGCGTCACCGAAACGCCTTCCGGTAACGCTCCCGGTTCTATTTGCGCCGATCCTTCGAAATGCCAGGTAATGTTTAAAGGAGAATCTCCTTTTATAGCCAGACAAGATACTTGAACAATATCACCGGCGTTTGCAGCTTCGTCGCCGAATGAAAAAGGCGTGATGGATGGTGGTACTGTAACAAAACGCTTTATTACCACTCCGCGTTGTAAAGGAAAGGTGGTGGCTCTAAACCGCGGAGTCCCAAAATTTCTCATTTTCTCGACTCATTTATTGCCAAAGCTCGATGAAATCTGAGAGCTCGATAATTTCCCAATTTAAATTTTGCTTTAAGAAACATTTACAAACGTTTGGTAAATCCACGATGAATAGGAAGACCTAGAGGGCAACATATAAAATGATGTTCGACTTTTTTTAACGATATCAAATAAAAAAGTGTTTTCCCGGAATTTATACGTGAACTTCCGAAAAATTTCAACCTGATAAAATATGATCAAAATGTTATTTTTTTCGGTCTTCGGAAATCAGAGGATAAACTTTGATTGATTTAAACATTTTTCATGATAGAAGTCATTATACGTAGATCTTTATAAATCAAAAAATATTTATATAATGAATGTTGGTAATTTTTTTTTTTAATATTATAAGGGTAAAAATATCCAAATTTCATTTTGTTCAATCTTACGAACCATAAAATAGATAATTCAATCATCATTCTAACATGAATTATTATTATTATTATTATTATTATTTTAATGTACAAAAACAAAAAGTTTTTCATTTTCAAATAAACTGACAACATTTCATGGACATCCTAAATTTTGGAAAAATTGAAAGCCTGTTTCTCTTTGCTTATCAAGACCAGAATTTCATCTTTGAATAAAAAAAAAAAAAAAAAAAAATTGTTACTAAATTTTTACATCTCTTTTAGTAAAAAAAGTTAATGCTACCAACGCCGTGATAATGGGGGTGGTGAGGGCAAGATCATAGCCAAGATGTATCAATGGGAGAGATTTTGAAAATTATTTCCTAAACATATAGTATTGGAGGTCTAAAAACAAGGTAATGAAGATATGGAGAATTTTTTCAAAGGTTCGGAATTTTTTTAATGCACAAGAAATTCATGAATATACTTCACAGACAATCGGACATAATTTAAAAAATTATTTGTAATTTTTTTTTTGTAATGTTTAAAAGCGATGAGAGTAGTCATGATCAATTAACTTCGAAAAATTGAATTTTTTTGAATTATTTCAAGAAATTAATTTTAGTATAAATTTACAGGAAGACTGTTATTATAGAGGAATTACAAGAATTAAAAATATTTAAATATTCAAGAAACTGAACTCATGAGGTTTCTGACCACCGCCCCTACCTTTGATACTATACTGGGTGAAAATGAAAAAAGGAGCAATTATTTGTGCATGTTTGGACACCAATGTATTGCATTCGTGCGAGTCCTCTAGTTCCCATATTTAAATAAAACAGTTGGCTGGGAGTGGCAGTAATCCTTTTTAAAATTTTCATGAAAAATTTCAATTATTAAAATTCGAAGCTTTACAACACGTACTGATATTATTTCATCCGAATGAAATTTTTTAGAGATTCATATGGAGGAGAAAAAACATTTTCTCGACTAATATCCACAAAATTGTCAAAAGTATTTAGATGGGTAATTACAGACACATTATATTACGCATAAATTCAGATTATTTTGCTTCTTCATTTTCTCAAATCGTAACCGAAAAAATCAGTGCTTTGCCTAACATAAAATAATACATTCCTAATTAAATAAGTGACTGAAAAATAATTAATATTATACCAATTCAAAAATTTTCTAGGACTTCTTCATTAAAAATTGGAATAAATTATTTTTCTCCTAAATCAACAAATTGTGTGCCTGAAGAAGGAGACTCTCAGATTCTCAAAAACTTTTTTTTCATACTCAAACAAATTTCTAGCCACACCATAGTTACTGAGATTGGAAGGCAGATGAAGAATAAAAAACCATCCTTAAGGGGTGCATAATGTTTTTTGGATGACGAGTACGTCAGCAGAGATTTATGGGCTTACACTTGAATATAAATATTCAAATCCTTCGATGGCTTTGATGAGCGATGTTACAATACACATAATTTCCTTAAGAAACTAAAACAAATTAAATTTAAAATAAGTAACTAAATAAATAAATGAATACAAAATTAAGACAAATAATATCAAAAATAGATATAAAAGGATGTAATATGAACATCTCATAATTAATAATGATGAATAAAAAAATAAAAAATCATTCGTAAAAAATTACAAAAAAATTATTTCATGAAAAAACTCGAGTTGAAAAAAAAATGCGTAAAAAAGATAGCAAGATGAAAAATTAAAAAAAAATCCAAAATTGAAAAAGTTTCGATTTTACATTTAAACAGGAACTAAAAAATCATAATAACGAGAGGATAAAAACAAATAAAAAATTCCAAAAAAAAAGGAAAACTCAAGAGAAAATTCCCTCTCAAAATCGTGCTACGTGTGAAAAAAAATCAAAGCTTTCAGTTAAACGTGGAAGAACAAAGCGCACTACAATAAAGGAAATTCTAACACGACGAACCGTTCACGTATAACACTGCGGTGTAGTTACTAACACCAGCTTTATTTTTAGCCGAACACGTATAATTTCCAATATGATTGGCGTCTACTTCTTCGATACTTAAAATGCTCAAATGGCGACTGAGTTTTGTAATGGTTATATTATCGCGAGACCCTGATATAGGTTCGTCTCCTTTATACCAGCTAATATTCATAGGTTGATCTCCTTCGGCAATGGTGCACTGTAGGGTAACCGGTTGACCAGCGTGAAATGCCTCTTCGCCGAATGAAAATGGTACAATCTTAGGAGCAACTAGTTTATAAACCAAGTATTACTGATAATTTTTTTTCGCTTAATAAATGTTTAAATTGATGAAACAATTATAAAAAAAAAAAATACAAAAATTAGGAAACTGGACCCAAGGAATAATAAGAATAAAGTGAAGAATCGCGCTCAACTACACGTACAAGCAAATTTCATATTCAGCCAATCAACCATCATAACAAGGTACCTCAATTATAACAACCAACCATTAATATACAGTCTAGAAGTATAACTCGACTCTCCGACTATATTTTGCCCAACGCATGTGTAATTTCCGGCGTTCTTAGCTGTTACTGATTCTATAGTTAGGGATATTATTTTCGACGATGTTTTAGTCACAACGGCGTTATCGTCCGCATTTAACGCACGTCCGTTAAACATCCACGACATGTTTGCTGGTAAATCGCCAGATGATATGACACACTGAACGGCTACAGTTTCGCCCTCTTTCAGAGGTTCGTCTCCGAAGGAAAAATGCTTCAGTTTTATAGGTACTAAAATTATCAAGTATGGATACAATATTGAAACGAGTTTTAGGAAGTAATATTATTTTAAATAAATACATTTGAATAATTCATTTTCTAATAAATCTATACGATATATTTTCAGACTGAAAAAACCTACTACTCCTTATTCTTAATAATATCCCTAGTAAAAAAAAATTAAATTACAACATACTGATATTAGTATAAAAATGTACACCGAAAAAATGTAAATAAAATGAGAAGCGATGATTACCTGTCCATGAATAATGAAATCTACTATACTACAATCAATGTCCATGTCTCGAAAGAGTTAGCTCACAAAAATATTGTAAGGGAAAAAACAACAAAACCGTTAGTCCCAATAAGCATGCTCTTGGCGAATTAAAAAAATACGCGGAAAATGTAAAAGAAAATGCCTTTCGAAAAAAATACCGTTCACTAATATTTCAGCGGTCGATGCAGTTTTGCCGATTCTATTACTGGCGATACAAGTATAATTCCCGGTGTGCTTTATATCGGCCGAAGGTACGGTTAATAAAGACGTATCATCTCCTATTCTAGTGGTTATAATGCCTAAATCCTGCGATAATTCTTTTCCGTGGAAAGTCCAACTTAAATGCAATGGTTTATCTCCTTTGGATACGTGACAACTCAATTGAATACTGTCACCGAAATATACCGGTTCATCCATCGAGAACGGTATTATATGGGGTCTAACTAATTAACAAACGGAGGTTAGAAAAAAATCGATTTTTTCGTGTAAATAAATTTCTATGGTGGGTGTGTCGTGTGCATTATTTTTGTTTGTAATTTTTACGCATTTAAAAATATCGTAATTAATAAATAAATCATAGATCAACATTAAATATCGTATAAAAAAATTCACTGTAGGAATAACTAGACCAGGGACACTAGGAAGAAGGATAATATTCAGCGATGCCAAAAATAACATAAAATACAAGCAGAAATGGCAACCTCGATATTAAATGTTTAATACCATTCACTTCGAGTGGGGCAGTAAATGAATGAGAACCGCCGGAATTGGTCGCCTGGCAGGTATAGTTGCCTCTGTGTGTCTGACCGACTGAAGATATCGTTAGAAAGCTAGCTCTAGGACTAATCCTACTAACTCCTACGTTTTCGTCCAATTGTAACGGTGCTCCGTTAAAAAACCAGCTAAATGTAATAGGTAGATCGCCTTTTGGTACGGTACAAGCTACTTGTAGCATATCGCCATCGTTTAGTGGCATTTCGCCTAACGAAAATGGTTGTACTTCGGGTAGCGCTGGAATTACGTAACTAGTACATTAAGACTGTAACCTCTTTGTCTTAAATTAAATACAAATTTCATAAAAATAACAACTAACGTTTATAATTTAGAAATAATTATTAAACAAAAATTGTCGATAAATTCACAAAAAATTAAGTTCTTCGGCAATATCGTTATCGAAACGAATTTCTACGGGAGATTTCGTGAAAAAGTGCTTAGTCTCGTCTACGTGAAGAATAATCTACGACAATAGTGCACATAGGACTTCGAGATTTACGTTTGAAATATCTCGTTTTTATTCACAATAAAGTAAATACTGATAATTCGAATCACGAGTACATTGGACACAGTATAAGAACAGGATTACAGAGATTCGTATAAACCAGAACGTTCACCGCTATTTAAAAAATAAAAAATAAAACTAGCATGCAAGGAAAAATAAAAATAACACAAAAACGACAAAGCCTTATAGTATCCCGGATTACGTATAATCTTGTAGGTACCGATGACAGAAAGCTGAGCAGTATAGGAATCAAAACCGGCGGCGTTTTCGGCGAAACATGTGTAATTTCCGACATGATTCGGGCCGGCTGATGTAATAGAGAGGAAACTGGCTCGATCACCGATGACAGTAGTTGAAAATCCTGGATCATTACGAGAATTCGAGTCCGCCGACTTGAATTGCCAGTATATAGTCAAGGGTCGGTCACCTTTCGGTACGTGACAAGTTACTTGGACGTTTTCGCCAGCGTATACGGGCGATTCGAATTCGAATGGTGTAATATGCGGAGTCACTGAAGATTTAGAGAATTTTAATACATGAAATTTTGTTGGTGTTGAGAATTTTCACCTATAAATACTTAGTAGTAACTTAAAATTAATACATCAGTGTTATTATTTTAAGCTAGACAATGAAACCTACGTAAATCAAATTTTTTTAAGTTATTTTATCGACAGTAAAATTTTTTTTTTTAAATAATGTTCATCCGAGATGTTGGAAAATTTCTATTACTGGATAAAAAATAAACAATTAAAATAAAAATATAATAAAAAAAAGAAAAAACGGGATATCACTGGGAAAAAAAATAAATGAGAGCGTTAGCCACTAATAGAATTATAAAATAAAAATAATACAGGGTGTTTCACCTCAATATGAATTCCTTCATACCACACGTTAGGCTACTCATGTAATATTCGTGTTTGGTAGTTTTTCTATACTACTCACTGAACGAGACAAGATATGAAAGTTCGAAAAATATATTTTTTACCTTGAGAATGACAGACTCAGAAAATTTTTGCTTCATCATTCAAGGTACAAAAAATGTGCTGTTGGTGCCAAAATTGAGAGTATGCAATGCAATATTACTGACAAAAATTTGTAGCAATAGATACAGTTGGAGAAAAATAATGGAAAAAGTGTAAAAAATTAGACTTTTTTTTTTACATTTTTGCAGGTAACTTGGAAAAATTTTTTATCAGCCTTACGTTTTTCCATAATTCCTTATACTATTCCAGGATTTTTCCCCACCTATCCCCTCAACATCCACTAATTTTTTGCAAGCAATACTACATTTCATTCGCAATATTTTGCCGTAAACCATATATTCCTACCTAGCTTGAATTACGAGATAAAAATTAAAATATATATATTTATTATACGTATTATATGTATTTCTATGAAAAACTTGTAAAAAAAAAGCAACAAATAAATAAATGAATAAATAATTTTTTTTCAGCCATATAGAGCTATCACACGATATCTAGCTAGAATATGTGATAAAGGATGAGTTATGGGTCCATAATAGTATATTTCACAACTAGGTAGGTCGAATCAATTTTTCTCCGGAGTTGTGAACGAAATTTTTCTTAAATGCGGGAGAAAAACGCTCGTTTGAGATCCGAGCGATTAGCGAGCGGGAGGTAAAGTAGCGCTTTCCTCCCGCAAGTACGAAAAAAATGTTTAAAACATGGGGTCAACATAAGATTCTTCCAAATTATTTACAAAAATGTAAAAAATCCAGTTTTTCCGATTATTTTTCACACGATTTTCATTATTTTTCCCTACCTATTCCCTCAACTTCCAACACTTTTTTGCCAGTAATACTATATTTTAGTTGGAATATTCTGGCTCACAACACACACTTCTACCTATTTTGAATTCTGAGATAAAAATTTCAAAAAAGAAAAAATTTTTAATGAGGAAAAAGAATTAGGCATAGAAAAGTATCACAAGATATCCAGCCAGAGTATATGATAAAGGATGAGAATGGGTCCATAAATAATATTTGAAATGTTAGTTCCAATATTAGATTTTTATCAAGTTATTTTCCAAAAATCCAAAAAAATTACCAATTTTTCAAATCACTTTTCACATAATTTTAATTATTTCTACTCAACTTCCACTAATTCTTTGTCAGCAATACTATATTTTATTCGGAATATTTTGGCTATTTCTGCCTAGTCTGAAATTTTAAGTAAAAATTTTCAAAACGAATATTTCCATGAAAAATCTGCAAAAAAAATCAGACATAGAGAAGTAACACGTGATATCCAGTTAGAGAATACCATGAAAGATGAGATAGGGATCCATATAACATGTTTAAAATACTGGCTCAACATGAGATTTTTTCAAGTCATTTTTCAAAAATTAAAAAAATACAGCTTTCTCATCCCTTTCACTAAAATAATTTTGTTTTTAGAAATGTTACATATCTGACTAGTTTAATAAAATAAAAATTTTCAAAGTTGATCATAACAAAGTTGAAAAGATATTCTCAAACTTTTGTATCTCAGTCTTTTCAATAAGTATGGTAGGCAACCCTCATACACATATGTCACATAAGTAGTCCTAAACATGGTATAAAGAAGCTCATATCGAATTGAAACGCCCAGTACACATCAACTCCTCTATATATTCAAGGAAAATGGTAAAGCACCGACTAGAACGAATATTATTCATTAATATTAAAATTTTAAAAAACGAATTCGTTCATTTGATCACAAATAATACGAAAATTATTCAATTTTTAAATCCCACCGGTACTTTACCACACAAAGGCGTGTTAATCAGCAAAGTTAATTTCGAACGGCTCAATGCGATGAAGGGCAAACCAGGCATGCACTACGTCTATGGTTGCTGGAAAAATTCATTACCGTTGACCATCAAGGTAGCCGTGTAATTGGTAATTCCGGCTCTATTTTGGGCGATACACGTGTAGTTGCCGCGATGAGCGGGCGTTACTTCGGGTATTTCTAGGAGGTTAATTTTTTCGCCAATTTTCACCGTTTTGATAGTATTTTGCGAGGCGTTAAAATCGGAACTGAATCCGTGAAAACTCCACGTCAAGGTCAAAGGTGTATCGCCTTTGGAAACGTGGCAAGTAGCTTGTATATTATCACCGGAATTTATTTCGCCTTCGAACGAGAAGGGTATGATGACTGGAAGAACTGTGTCGCGAAAACGTATCAAGATGAAAATTACATAGGTACAAATTACTATCGAGGTTGATCGTAATATTAAAAAATAACTATATAATTCCTTTTTACTTCGTGATAAATAAATCCATACTTAAATACACCTGATGTGTTATTCGTAATATGTGAATATTAAGGATTATTTGTGGAATAATAAAGGAAGACCATAGCGAATGAAAACTCGTGTGCATCAAGACGCATTAGTACCATGCATAGACACATCAAAATATAACCACCGTAAACATCCAGATGAGCGGAAAAATTGGCCACTCCGGCCGGATTACTAGCCGAGCATATATATTTTCCGCGATGTTCCGGCGTGGCGGCGTTTATAGTGAGGATGTTGGTTTTTTCGTTAAACATCACAGCGCTAATGTTGACAGGAGACGAAGATTTTTGTTCGCCTTCGAAATGCCAATCGATGTGAAGCGGTTTGTCGCCTTTGGAGACGTGGCAACTCAGCTGTACACTTTCGCCAGCGTTCACTGGCCCTTCGAAGTTAAATGGGGTAATATGTGGAAGTACTGTGTGAACATGGTCGTCAGTTAAGTAACCGTAAGAAATATTAATATTCACGGAGATAATTACTTACGCGAGTTTTTCTAAATCGGTGGTAATGACGCTAATTTGATTACTCATTTTATCATTTGTACAATCTTATATTTAACTTAGTCAAAACTTCACAGCTTTAGTCTATTGCCTACTTTTGAAATTATTAAATAATACTTAGAAATATTTAACGACAAAAATATTTTTTTCTTTGATAAAAAATGCTGTAAAGGAATATTTCACTTTTCTAAAAATAATTCAAACAGAGTTCATTCATCTTGGATTACTAAAATTATTTCGAGAGTCAATGTTTTTTTTTTTTTTTTTTTTTTCAAACACATTATTCAACAGGTAGGTCTTTCATCATGAATTAACGAATAAAAAAAAATTACATTCGCTACACGGAATTGAATTGAGAAAGAAATTTTTGATGATTTTGTTATTTTATTTATTCGACTTCTTTTTTACAAATAATATTTTTATTAAGCTAGATGAACGAACACTGTTGATTTAACCATTTACGTAGAATGAACGAATCGAACTTACCCAGAACTTGAACTTCTAAGCTTCCTTTGGAACTATATCCATTGGGACTCTTGGCTAAACACGTATAAGTAGCTTGATCCGAAGACCTTTCGACGTTTTCAATTATCAACGTACCATTAGGGAACACCTTTTGTTTTCTATTTATTGGCAGAGTTCGAGAATCTAATAATTTAACAAACATAAATAACATACCACGTTTCAGAACCAATATATTTAAAATTAAATTAATCTTATACCTCTTTCCCAAGTAACCGATTCAATGGGATATCCAGCGAATGGACAAGTAACGAAGAGAGTTCCACCAGCGACGATCATTTGTTTCTCCATATGTCTGACGTAAGGTAATCCGTGAACATTGAGACGAGCCGAATGAGAGGCAGATCCTACTTTAGAATTAGCTTCGCATTTATACAATCCACCATCGTTGGTCTGAACATTTGTGATATTTAAATAGGATATTTTATCTCCAGTAGCGGTAACTTGGTTTCCAATTTGAAACCTAAAACAAAATCACTAGTGAATATCCTCGAGAGTGGATAATCCGAATATCTCATTATTCACATGGACCTTACTTTTCGCTAACTTCGATTTTCTTCGAATCCAAAAACCAGGTAATTTCTGGAGTCGGATTACCAGTAGCCACGCATCTCAAGTACACGGTCGGTCCTTCTTTCAGTACTTCTTCGGTAAATGCTTGAGTAATCTGTGGCGGATCGACTGTCGACAAAATAAGAAATTAGAAATCGAAGCGATGGTACTGAGGTAATTATAGGTTACATAATGACTATTATTTTCCTTCATATTTCAAACACAAATCTAAACGCGACAATTTAAAAGGATGCGTCGATAACTTACATCTGCCTCCTAATTTGATTTCTGCGCTGCCTTGAGCGCTTTCTTGTTCGTTTCGCACGAAACATTGATACATTCCTTTGTCTTCTTTTCGAACTGAATCGATTTTCAACGTACGTCCTTCGTTGCTAGAAATGGGTTTTCCATCTTTCAACCATGAAATCGTTTTCACCGGGTTTCCTTCGTAGTTACAGGTGAGTACGGCTGGTCTAGCGAAATCCACCGTTTGTACGATCGGTTCGACTGATGCTGAGAGTGGAGCTGTAATTTTAGAAATTTTTTAGATTCTAGATTCTTGCGTAAAATTTCCAGCGTAGTTGGAGGGCTATGACTTACCTGTAACGGTGAGCACTGTTTCGACGCTTTCTCCGCCGACGGAGTTATTTACGACGCATAGATATTTTCCGGAATCTTCGACTTTGGCTTCTTGAATGATGAGAGTGCCGGATACCTGCTTTACTCGGTCGTCTAATACGACAGCGTGTTTGCGACTGGTGCCATCGATAAATTTGTACCATCTGGAATTATTTTAGAGAGTTAATTTTTTACAAGAATTATTCTATCTTAAAATAATATAAAAAATATAAACAAATTTTTTTTCAAGAGACATTGTAGATTTTTCTCAAAAAAAAAAATTATATTTAAACTAAAGTGCTATTTTTTTCACTCATAAAGAAATTATAAAAAATATTTTCAAAATTTTTTTCAAGTGTATTTAAATATTTCAAAAAATATCCAAGTAAATGTATCTCTCATAATAATTTTCTAGAAGTCCTGAAAAAAAAATGAAAATATCATGACCTTTAAAAAGCAACATATAAGTAAGCAAAAAGAATGTATATTTACTTTTCTAAAAAATATTTATATCACAGTTTTATTCTTCAAAAAATTCATCCAAATAGACATTATTTCTATACTTCATAAAATTAAAAAATATACACAAATGTGTTATCATTCAGGAAAAAAGGGACCTAAGCCAGGGTTCTCAACTCGAGTTAACGAAAAAGCACTAGCCTGGCAAAAAAACACTAGGAAACACGAAACTTTTTTTCAAATAAAAACTTGCAAATAACGCAGTAAATTTGAAAAAGTACGCTTCAGTACCTGTCACTTTGCTTGAATTACCTTTATTTCCAAATTCTTTTCTCATTTTTCAATTTTCATTAATTTCACTGTTTTAAACAGACCTTAATATTATGCAGAATTTGGTTCAAGTACCAAAATTGTATTTATGAGAACGAGAGATTTCGAGTTTATACGTAATACTGAACCTTATGGGAAGAATGTTTTTGAAATTTGAATTTTATTTTTTACGAACTGTCACGAAAAATTTAATTCCTGAAAATTTCATAGTATTCTTTTGTGTCTGGAATGCGAAGAAAGAAATGATTTTTTATGCAAAGACAATAGTTGAGTAACTTTATCAACATTTTAGTGGATTATCCGGTTATTGTTCGAAGATCAAGAATTTCTCATCTGCGCTTCTTTTTTCATTGCATTTTTGACATCGTAATATCGTTTATTGTAAGTGAAGTGATTAAATTTGAATAAATAAAATGAAGAATTTATAAATTTCTCTGCGTAAAAGATTCCGAGGAATTTATAATTTTTTTAAAATTTTTTTTACAATTTTTTTGTAATTTAAAAAATACAATTTGATTATGATATTCGTATAAAATGTCAATTTAATGGTTGATTTAACATCGTAGGGGCTTTGGGGATGATTTTTCAGGTCCTTGTGGTCCTACATTCAACCGGACATCATCTGTTCCCTCGAATAATGATGAAAAAAACATGAAAATTTCTTACAGTATTCATTTTCAACTTTTTATTACTTAAATTTGAAAAAATGCCTGTACAAAATGCCAATTTAAGGGTGGATTTTGCATTATAGAGGTTTCGAGGGTGGTTTTAATCGTTTTTATAGTCTTTTTTGGTTCCGAATTCGTCAAAAAAAGATCTTCGATAAATGTGACGCTTAGGTCCCTTTTTTCTTGGACGATCCTGGACGATCACATATATTTAATTGAAAATCGAAATATTTTTATGACTCTTGAAAAAAATTAAATAAATAACTAAATACATAAATAAATAAATAAATACGCAAAAAAATATTCTTCCTCTCCAAAAAATCGCAATGAAAGTAAATCTAGCATGCATCTACGATTCCTCTTTTAATCATACACTTACACTCTTGGACTTCCTCTCGATCTTACCAAGATACTAACTATACAAAACTATCTAATAGAGTAATTCAGGTAACTGATCTGCTTTCTAATTAGACATACTTCACGCCTATTACAATCAATCAGCAAAAATGAAAATATAAATGAGCTGATGATTCAATTCATAAACGAATTTCAGTCTTCAGTTTATCTTCAATGAAAACTGAATGATATTATTTGGGAAGGTGGATATCACATTCTAGCCTTATGATTAATTGGCCGTTACAAACGTAACGTACGACCAATCAGAAAGCTGAACAATTACCTGATTACTCTGGGAATAAATCTCATCTCATCACTCAAGATGCAAAACAAATCTTTTTCACATTCTTCAAAAAGATCACACTGTGTTCGTAGGCCCCTAGCCAACCTTTCACTTTAGAGGTGCTGAGCAAATCTTACAAAAGGCTTTAACATATTTTTTTTTTTTTGTACATTGGCTCTTTTGTACTAAAGACAAAATTTTGCTAGATGGCCAGTCCTCTGGCCTCGCTTTGACTACGGGCCTGTTTTTGGATTCCATCACACAAAAACATTCCTGATATTGATGAGGTTGATTATTGCGCCAAATTAGCTCTAAATGCAATGAAGAATTTATGCATTTGCCACTCTTACGATAATTAATTTAATCTGTCACTTTGATACGTAATGTATACACTTTTAGATGACTAATAAAATCCTCCCTCCTTCACCCTATCAAAGTTTATTGGTGTAATCCAAGCAAAAAATAATAATTTAAGAAAAAAGAAAAACAAAAAGAAAAATTTAAAAAATGATGTTCCTTCAACTTGTAGAATGTAGACTATACATACGGTGTTTCCAATAGATTTAGGTACAGCCAACGCGAAAATCCCTTTTTCAAAAAATTTAATAACACTCAAATTATGATTCCGAAATTAAAAACTATTTCTTATGGCATTTTCAGGAATTTAATGGCCGCTTTATAGATTTCAACTTCGTTAAAATTTCTTTACATTTGAAAAATAAAGTTCAAATGATGTGAAGAGATTTTGACATTAGCTGTACCCGAATCCAATGAACGGATCCAAATTTGAAACAAATTCAAAAGCCAGAGAAAAAATTAAACTTTTATTTCCTTTTTACTATTTTTTTGATAATTGCCTCGAAGTAATTTGCCATTCCTAAAATTCAGTGACATAGAACAACAGGAATCCTTCTCACGGGACATCTTCATTTTCAATAATTTTTGAAGGGGTAAAAAAAATTTTAAATATTTTTAATGATTTTTATTTCGTATTCAATAACCAAAAAAGTATATTTTTGTTGTTCTGAAAATATGAATAATTTATAAATTTTCTAAAAAAAAATTGCATTAAAATAAACATTCCTTAAACCTGGTTCTTTTTTAATTAAAAAGTTGAGTATGTACATAAAAACATTTTCATTCATCATTTCTACCCAATAGCAGAGTGATGTCATCAACAGACTCTTTCCACCTATTCACCAACGAGCGCATGAAATTACATTACCCTACATTAGTTGCTTAAAGCTCACCAAAGTTCATTTCACGTACAGAATTACCCACCTATACATCCATTATTTTCAACAAAAAAAAAATCTAAAAAAGAAAAAATGACAATTTCCTGGATATATATTTTCTACGTGACTGTTGAATTAAATAAAGCACTACCGCATCGCGTGACTCAAACTCTTTCTGCATGTCTCGCCATTATTTATGTAAAAGTAAGCTCGACAAATTGCATCTTTACTTTAGTACGTTGAAACGTGCAATTAGTTCGTTGGAAAAAATGAAAGCCAACACAAAAATTGAGACTTCAAAATATTTATCTTAATAAAGTAAATAAAAGTCACTTAGTATGAACATTAAGTTTCTCAAATCTGAATGACCCAACTTGCGCCAGATTTTTACCCAAAATTTTATCAGCTGTGAAATTTGTTCAATTTCTCGAAAGAAAATTCGAATTTCCTAATTTGTTAACACTTACCTTATCACACGTAGCGATCATCAAAGCGTCTAAATTAAGCTCAACGATACCTACCTGTAAGCAGGAACGGGAAACGCTTGACTAGGGCAAAGGCCGACGAATTGGCCCCCAAGTTCGACGCTTTTAATATCGATATTTTTATTAAGTACTTTTGGCGGAACTGCATTAGTCGGTTCTGTAAATAATCCGTTCGTTCGAGACTCTTATAATACGGAAAACGCGAGAAGAGAGACCAAAATCGAACGAATGTTAGAACCTTTACGTCTGGGATTTTGTTTTTACCGCTTAACAAATCAATATTGAAACTCGGCTTACTTGAATACGGGAACAGGATACGCCGTGATATCGCATCTAATCACAGCTGGTTCGTTTATTTTGCTATCTTGTTCGATGCTGCCTTTGATTTTTAACCCGAGCAGTCTCGGAGGTATATTATTCGTTGGCTCTATATACATCACGAAAGATATAATAAGAACTAGTTCGTTTAAAGGGGGAAATTTTACGATACCACCAGAGCTGACACGAGCTACGAACGACTAATGCATTTCCACAGCCAAATTTTTTTTTTCAAAAATTAATCAATACCGAAAAGCTGGCGCAGGAAATCCGGTAACTTGACATAATAGGTAAGCGGATACTCCTATATCCACCGAAACGATTTCTCCGCCTTCGTATTTTTTGCCTGGGATCTTCGGAGGTATTTTATTAGTAGGTTCTGAAATACGATAAATCAAGTAGTTCTGGTAATCACATCGATGTTTCAAAACACCAAAAGCCTGAATGTTGGCGAAGAAACCGTTCCGGTGGTTATACCGATGACCCAATATACCTAAAGACCGGAGCAGGATGTCCTTGAGCGACGCACAACAAAGGGAACGTAGTACCAACTTGGATTCGTCTTCGAATATAATCTTCATCCCTTAATTTCGGTTTAATACTCGTCTGCGGTTCTATATGGGAAAAACCACACTGCGTAAGAATTTCTCCAATCCCCCCACACGAAAAACCTGAATGCTGAGAGAAACCCTGCTAACCTAATGATCTCCTATAATGACCAATTTACCTGAACGCAGGAGGAGGGAAGGCTTGAGCTTCACAGAGTAAGCCAAAAGTTTGAAATTGCTTGGCTTCGAATACATCGCCTTTCGCGAACTTCGGTAACTTCGGTCTAACCGAGCCAACTGGTTCTACAGTGTAATAAAACCATACATGAAGCTGGTAATACGCAAACAAACCTGAACATTGGTACGGGAAAGGCTTGCGCTTCGCATAGTACAGCGAATTTTTCGTTTTTTTCGTAATCGTATTGATTGGATTTAGAATTTTTCGAGAATTTAGGACGCACCCATCCGACAGGTTCTATAAAATTAATGATTCGAAAGCGTTATTAATTAAAGCGTTTTACCGAAAGTTCGGGACTGGGTACCCCTGCGCTTGACACAAAAGATTACAGTTCTGGCCTTCGATTCGTACGAACGCTGAGATTTTAGTATCGGATGAAAAAGTCGGAGCTTTCATGCCTACTGGTTCTGCGGGCGGAAAGAAATTTTGTATTAGAGATTCGTTAAGTAAAATTCAGCAAAACGAGATGTTGGAATGGGATAAGAAATATGTCAATGCATTTTGAGAGCTCTGGAGTCCTGTTCCTTTCTTTTCAGTTATACGAAAATCAAATTTGACATTATGATTGTATTTGAGAATACAGTTATTAATGACAGTATGATCTACCATAGGCGATGACAATTAGAGTCGATTAAAAAATAATAAAATTTTTATAAAAAATAGATAATGCTGAAATCTTAAAAAGGTGTCAAAAAAGTTGAAATTGCTCAATATCTGGAGGTTTCACCCTTTCGCTCTCCCCCACCTAGCAAACTCCAAGGCACAAGTATAAACTCATTTCTGAAAATAAATGACATAAGATACTAAAAGATTGAACTGGCCAAAAAACCGGTCCAAACACATTTTTAATAGAATAATTTTTATGTTATTACCATATTGTTAAAAACTGAAGTATTTCACTCAGCATGGTGAACCTCTTGATATTTATCCATTAAAACAGGTTTTTTGGAACAGAGTACACTTAACGTTTAAAATCCCTGACCAGGCTGGTGAAGAAGGAGGGACAGACGGGTTACATTTCTGACCAGCCTCGTGAAGAGAGAAGGTGTAGAGGAGGCCAAATTTTTAAATCATAACTTGATTTTTGTAAATTTTCATCATCATTCTTGTCAAATTTTTATTGCATTTAAAAAAAAAATTGAAAACCTTGCTTAAAAATTATTTTTGCATTCTCTGCTTGACCGTGATCTCATCCAGTTTTAAAACAGAGCTCATACCACTGAACCAAAATTCTGAAATAGGGGATAGCCAAGATATTGAGCGATTTTATTTTTATTTATTTATTTATTTTTTTTTTTATAAAAAAAGTTTTAAATAGTTGGGATGACCGTGAGAGAAAAGATGGGACACATCGGAAGATCAAGATATCAAAGGACTTTTTTTGAAATTTCGTGAAATCAAATGTTTACTTCACTTTATGAAAAATGCAGCTTTAGATTTTGAAACTGCAGGTTTTGGAAGCAAATTTTGAGAGCGTCAAATTATTATAAAGTAATTCAAAAAAATTATATTTTTTCATTTTTTGTCTTCCACCTTTTTTCTTCATTTTTCAGCATTAATTTTAATTTAAATTAGAAAAAAAAAATTTTAAACTGTAGAATTTGTTTTTTATTTTCTGCACAATATCTACAATTCAATGTTATATTTTTTTTTTTTTTTTAGAAATGAAAACATTACGTAACTTTCATCCTTCACATGCTCACAAATAAGTATGCTTCACTTTTAATAAAATTAATTGAAAAAATTAATCACAAATTATTTTAAAATAGAATTTAAAACATTTGATTTTTTGCTTTCATTTTCAAATTGATTATTATTAATTTTTCTAGGATTTTTTAATTTTTGAAATTTTCTCTTATTTTTCTCAAGCAATAATTTTTTTTTAATATATCTATTATGCATTTCCCATAATAAAGAAATAAATGATTTTTTTCTGCAAATGAAGTTAAATTTTTTAATGATTTTTTTAGGTAACATTTTTTTACGTTTTATCCTCTTAACAGTTATTAACAAAAAATTGATAAATTTTTGATTACTTTTCAAGCGTTGATAAGGATTCAAAATTAGGATTTTCAACCGTCAGATGGCAGTTTTTCTTTTAGGTCACTACGCTAAGGTGAGCTTTGATCTGAGAGGGAAGGGTAGGAGAGGGGATAGGAAGGAAGAATTTGATTTACCACATAAAAATATTTTGATTAACACCCAGAAGCTAAGCATCCACACGCTGTTTTTTTTTTAAATTATTTGCTTACTCTTAGGACCTCAGCACTGGAAATTTTATTTAAAAAAAAAAAACAATTTTTAGTCCCCCACTAAACTTTGTTACGTGAAGAATGAGAACTCACTAACTCTATACTATATAAATCTCTATCTCATAATTTGTAAGATATAAAAATGTCATATATCAACAGGCAATGAGTAATAAACCTTCTCAAGCTTAAAGAGCATTTTAAACGTCAACCGCCGAATTTAACACGCACCACCATATCGCTGACATATTCAAACGATTTCACGACTACACCAGAAACCAATAGGTAAATGACTAAAGAAACCACACCTAAATGATGGAACAGGATAGCCTTGCGCTGGACAAAGCATACTCAAGCTTTTATTCCTCAATCTTGAGAACGAATTAACCTTATCGTCGCTGGTAAATACCGGTCCTTTGGATCCCGCGGGTTCTAAATATTTACACAGAAGACAAATCGTTTTACTACGTTATCACCAACCTGAAAGCTGGAACTGGGTACCCTTGAGCTTGACATGTCAATACCACATTACTGTTACTTTTACGTTGAAACGTGCGACTAATATCGTCCGAGGAAAACGTAGGAGGTTTAGCGCCCACCGGTTCTATTAACAAGAATACCCCCTTTAGCATAATATCGCTAATAGAAAATTAATTGCAGAACCTGAATGATGGGACTGGAAACGCTTGAGATTGACAGAAAAGTACTACGTTTTGTTTGGCGCTTCGGTATATACTGTGACTTTTGTCGTCAATGGTTGTCGGAGCTTTAGAGCCAACCGGTTCTGTTAAGGGAAATCACAGAATAACGTTTTTAATAAATACATACTTCATTACAATTTGAGTATCACAGTGAACGTATTGGAGAGGGAAAAGGAACGGGAAATAACCTTTGTCTACGCTGAATTTAATTTCGACATAGAATATCTCGAAGACCTAAATTCGCAATAATCACACCTCCAAGCTGTTGATGAGTTACCTGAATGAAGGAACCGGAAATCCTTGCAACTGACACAAAATCGCCAAGTGATTAGATGCTGGACGCGTTATCACTCGACTTTTATCATCAGATGAGATAGAAGGCGCTTTTACTCCGATTGGCTCTGATTTTGAGAATTGAAAAAGAGAAATTTCGAATTACTACTTTTGGTAACACTGATTCTAGTCATTTATTCAAGCCGAAAGTTGAAATGGGTCCAAAAAGCTCAATGTCTACATATTCATAAGGCATATTAAACCAGTTGCAAAAAATATCCAGGCTCGTACCGAAAATCGTCACACACTTCTGCCAAAGAGAGAAGAGTAAAAAATACTAAAATGAAAAACTTACCTAACAGACGGAACTGGATAAGCTTGCGCTTGACAGAGCAAAGCCAGATCGAGTTTATTTCGTTTTTCCACCCAATTATGTTTTAATTCAGGAGGCAAAGTCGGTGGTTTCGCTCCCAATGGTTCTGTACGCAATTAAATGTACAGATATGGTTTAAAAATTAATTTTTTCACAGGTTTGGTTTAGTCAAAAAGCAGTATATTAGGATAAGGAAATAAATGCAGGATGCGATGGAAAAGAAGGAATGAGGGTACTATTGCAACAACAACCATTGATTTCCTACTCGATAATGTATTTTATGACGTCCTGTTCTCGTGACTAAAGTTTAAAAAAGGAGACCCAAAGCACTTGTTTTTGACATTCTAAAACTTAAGAGAAAGAACAGAGAGGGGAATTTTAATATAATCTTGAGATGAAAACTGAATATCAAAGCTCCCTCTGTCTTGCACAGCAGTAACATTTTGAAGACTCTCAAGTCCTACACCCACTACAAGAGAATCACTTACCTAATCGATGGTACCGGAAAAGCTTGGGCTTGGCATAACAACGCTAAAGAATGACCAGCCTTTTTCTTGAACCGCGATATTTCCGAATCAGACGAAAAAGTCGGAGCTTTCAAGCCAACCGGTTCTGTTTAAAATAACCTCAACTTATTTACAAACGAACACGACACCGATATGTTGGAACGATTACCCAAAACTCGCACGAAAGTCTCCTAAATTCCTAAACCCTCGAAGATAAAATCGATTACCAGCAAAATTCGATACTCACCTAATCGACGGTACTGGAAAAGCCTGAGCTTGGCACAGCAGAGCCAACGTATGACCGGATTTTTTCTTAAATCGAGAACTCTCAGCATCCGATGAAAAAGTAGGAGGTTTTAAACCGATCGGTTCTACGGCAAAGGGTTCATATATAATCGAATATGAATGCTGAGGAAAGGGACGGGTACAAAAGAACTCGCACGCGAAACCTATACCTGTCGAGTGGTTAATTAGAAGGTACCTTTTTCGTGACACGAACCAATCGACTAGCGGTCATTAATATTCATACAGTTGTGTCGACGAAATAAAACAATTCTCACCTAAAACTGGGTACCGGAAATGCTTGAGCATGACAATTCAATTCGATATCGTGACTGCTTCTTTTCTTAAGCCAGACTTTCTCAGCAGCCGAAGTCAACGTCGGAGCTTTACTGCTTACCGGTTCTAACATTCGTAACGAAAACGGTCTCATAAACGTTAACACACAACAAAACTAAGCCAGAATGTTGAGGAAGCTCGCTCCAAACGAATCACAACGTAAAAACCAACAACAGGTAATAGACGGGCAACAAGTGCTACTAAAATATTTAAATCGACTCCCAAATTGTTTTCTAATAAAACACCAACCTGAACGCCGGTATCGGGAATCCTTGAGCTTGACATAATAAGACGATTGTGTGTTTCGAAGGTCTGAAAAATGTACCGCTACTTCGTGAATCCGAAGGAAAAGTCGGAGATTTCATTCCGACCGGTTCTATGAAAATTCAAAGCGAACGAATCAGAAAAAAACTCCTCAAACGAGACACTTACAGGGTGTCATACAAAATCATAAACCGCCTTTCAAGGTCAGCTAGGCAATTCAATTGGTAGTCGCGTTCGAAAAGTTGCAGACATAGATCTAAAAGGCGTTGAAAAGTTCGCATTTTATCAAGTACAGATTAATTTATTTCAACATTGAATATTTGCAAATTCGAGCACATAACGTAGATGGATCGTTTCAAAGGTACCAAGGGAAATCAAAATGTGTAAATTACCACTTGTTGAAGGTAATATTAATGATATGGTAAACCGCAAAAAATCATATAAACGGCAATTTTCTATCGACAAGAGATTTACACGGATAAATTCTCAAGCGGCAGTGATGAACCTTTATTACTGGAATATGTGTATAAGAATGAACACAAATGCGAATAAATGCAATATTTATGCGAAAAAAAATTCTCACGAAAAATAACACTTCTTACACCAGAATCTGCAACTTTTCAAACACAAACGCCAAATAATTCGCCTCACATCCCATATCACTACAAAAATGACAACCCTGTGTATATACAAAAGTAAACCAAAAAAAGATGACTTTCAGAAAACCTGAATGTTGGTTCTTTGATTCGTCTCCTATGTCTAAGCATTAGCTCAGTTTTCAATAAAAATGGCAGCTATTAGAATCCGCCTAATTTGAAAAAAAAAAAAAAGATTGGTGTAAAGGAGATGGTGGATTCCATAGCACTACATTTCAAATGATTCATACATGATCAACTAATATGCAATTTATACATCTATACCGTGCGTCCAAATGATCCGGGTACAATCAGCGCAAAAATCTCAGTTTGTTCATAACGTAATAAGAGTTCAACTATAATTTCTACATCAGAAATTATTTTTAAAATTACTTTAATGAATTTTAAGGCTGATAAATTCATTTTAACCGCATTACAATTTCTTTGCATTTGAAAGAATCAATTTTAAATAATCGGAAAAGAGATTTTGTCGCTGATCGTACCCGAATCACTTGGACGCACGGTATAAAGATTTTTCTTTCTTTGCCCTAGACAACATGAATGGTCTTGCATGAAAATCACTCAAAATTTGGTCACAGATTATTCATGTGATCATCTAAGATACGAACACTGCAATATGTGAATTTTAACTTTCTCAAGAGTAGAAACAAAAAAACCTTTTTTTTAAGGACGTCCTGAGACATGGATTTCTCTAATTTCTCATATTTACTCATCAAATTCTGCTAGAAAGCTTAAATTACCAACGTGGAGTCAATTAATGGAGATTACATTATGTCTTGAATTTTTGTCAAAACAGATCAAAATCACTGACAGTTGAAATTTTATAAATATGAACTAATATGATTGCTGTGAGTCAAGAGGTACAACAAATTTCAAATCCAACTCCACAGGTGATGTTGGAGAAGATCACGGATGTTATAATCATTCTCAAAATACAGCGTTGGAAAATGAAAGGTAGGAAATTTCCAATCATGATTTCACGTAGCAGACTGAGCTCAAATTACAAAATATAAAAGGAGGAGAATCAAAGCGAAAAATAGCTTTTACGCAGTAAATTAAATCGTGATGTTTCTTGAATCGTCCACATTTCCTCATCAAATGGACCTATAGAAGGTTCAAATTTCCTTTGTAAAATCAGTTTAGTGAAAATGAAAGTAAAAGGTGGAATGAATAAAGATATTAATACTTACTGTCCCTAACTAACAATTAATAGATACAGTCTCGTATGAATTCTGGGAACACAGATACAGGCACATATAGATTTCCTCTTTCCCCAACCCTCGCCACCGCCATTTCGTAGCATGAAGCGTTCTGCATGAAAATCATTTAAAATTTGATCATAGGCTTTTCATGTGAATATATACGAGTATTTTCATCAAAATTTTGACTGCACTCAAAGAGCCAATTTACTCAAATTTCAAGGGAGTTGGAGGGACGTTCAAAGCTTTGAAATTTTTAACCATGGGGTAAAATGATAAATGAAGTCAAGGAAACTACGATACTTCAATTTAAAGTACCTGAAGAGTTGTAAAAATTTTTTTTTTTAATAAAATTTTTAGTCATAAATTTTCTTTTCATATCTCCTCACCAAATTCAGCTAAATGGCTAAAAATTTCACATATAGAGACATTAAAGGAGCAAAATATTATTTTTTAAATTTTCCTCAAAATAGATCCAAAATCATTGATAGTTAAAATTTGAAAACAGCTTGAAGAACCTCAAATTGCTCAAATTCTATAAGCATAGACTTATATGATAACTGAGAGTCAAAAGTATAACCAATTCAAGTTGATCCTCACATGCAATGTTCGAAAGAATAAGTCGGAAATATCATCAAAATGTGGTATTGGTACAAAAAAAAAAAAAAAATTTTCCAATCATGGATTCACATAAATATGGAGTTTGAGCTCAAATTTCAACATGTAGAAATTGAACCTCGCAGTTAAGTTGGAGTAGAGTTGAAGCAAAAAATAGTAGAGACCGAGGGGAAAGGAACAGTGACATGAATTTCCTCACCTAATGGACCTGACAAATTCAAATTTTGTATGCTGAGTTAGTTATCGACCAAAATATGACCTCTCAAATTTGTGTAAAAATGAATGAAAAACTCCGTTTTTAAAAAATTTAAGGGAAGCTTAAAGAACCTCAAATCATTGAAATTTGGTGTTTATGAAAATGTTCATTCTCCAATGTAAAATTTCTTCTCTCAAAAAGAACCTAAAATGGTGGATGAATCAAGATTTCAAGAATACTTGTTGCCTCAAAATTGCTAAAATTCAATAGACACAGACTCGCATGAATGCTAGGGCATGAGCTAAGACATATCTCGAATCCAACTAATTAGATAGGTTGGAAAAGTTAAGTGGGGATTTCTAGCTTCGATATTACATATGAGTGTAGAAAAATTAACAGCATTATCTTCAAGTCTCACTATGCTCCTCTTACAACCTCAGCTTAAATAATGAGGCATGGATGTTTTCAATTATTATTTTATTTCAATTTCTTAATCCATGATGTACTTCACATCACCACCAAATGCAGTTCCGCAATTCCTCAAATCCAATCTAAGCACGACACTTCATCAAAAAATCTACCTGTACGAAGGAGCAGGATACCCTTGAGCCGAGCACAGCAAAGCGATTCCTTGCAATTGCCGTTTCACGAAAGTGCTGGATTTACTCTCGGACGAAAAAGTCGGAGATTTCAAACCAATCGGTTCTACAATACAAAACGCATACGTTCACGGGTATTAACAAGGTGTAATTTTTACCTGAATGCCGGTAACGGGTAACCTTGTGCTTGACATAATAAACCGAAAGTTTGTTTGGCGCTTCTAACAAAACTACCGCTACGTAAATCAGTCGGAAAGGTCGGAGATTTCATGCCAACTGGTTCTATTTGGCAAAATATATTTCAAAGTAATATTAGAAATGTTAACATCCATTTAATTTTTCACAAAGCTAAATGAAAATTTCGAGCCCGATGATGGGATGATTTAATACTTGTGGATTACGTGGCGAGATCCGAAATCGAAAATGAAAAAGCAGAAATGATGCGCACCTCGAACGATTGAAAATTTATACCAACATGAATACTCAATTAAAGAGCGCATGAAGTAGCAATGAGAAAAGCGAAAGCAATACTGCCAGTAGGCGACCAAATTAAATCAACATGTACGAAAATCCTACCGAAAAGCCGGCACCGGAAAAGCCTGAGCAACGCATAATAACGCCAACGAGTCGCCTTTACGAGTTTTAAATCCTCTGGAGTCTTCGGCGCTCGAAAATTTCGGAGATGAACTTCCAAGAGGCGCTTGACAAAAATAAAAATTCAATACGACATTAATATCAATATAGAATGAATCCTACAAATACACATAAGGAAGCGAAAATCTACGAAACGCCCACGAGGTCTCCAGTCCAGTACTTTGGAATCACATACCCCACACACCCGAGGAAAACCAACGACAGACGATATCACACGAAAGACACGAGCAAACAAACCTATGAGGATTTTTTCGAGTCATTTGTTACCGGGATATCCAGCCATTTTGTCACCCATCAGCGCATGTGAAAAAGAATGAATAAAAAAACTAATAATTCCTTACCGAAAAGCCGGCACAGGATATCCCTGAGCGGGACAAATCAACGCCAACTCGTCACCCAATTCGGCGTCTATTTTTAAGCTAGTAACATCCTTCTTCATAGGCAGTTTTGGCGAAGTAGCTCCAACCGGTTCTTATATACGCAAAAATCAAGGGAAAATAAATAAAACAAAGAAAGCTGCCAATAATGGTGAGTATAGTGCGCGTAACCAAGCTATAGTACGTACCATTAGGCCCCTGGTAACAAATGCCCTCATTAAGACTTACCTGTACGCCGGTACTGGGTACCCCTGAGCTGGACACAGTAACGTGGTTTGTACTCCGACCGCGGTCACAAAACCGTGTATGTTTTCTGTGGTCGGAAATTTAGGAGCCGCGCTACCAACCGGTTCTTCGCCAAAACAATCGAGAAAACGTTTCATTCAATTTTTACCGTATAAATGGATGACAGGGTTGTAAGCCTATTCACCAATATCTCTATTGAAGTGTTGAGATGAGTTTACTCGAATTTCGAGTTGTTAAAAATCTCGACTCCTTAAAAATTCCAATCGGTAACATTGTGGGAAAAGCAACGGGCATAAATTCGGCAGCTGATATTAAAATTCGCTCAATCTCGCATTCGACTTTTCCAAACGTAAAATTCTATAATCGCATGCACAACAAAAAACCGCAAATTCAAACTTACCTATACGAAGGAACAGGAAATCCCTGAACAGGACATAGAAGCACGATATCGTAGCCGAGTGAAAATTGTAAATTTTTCACCTTTTCTACGAACGGTATCTTTGGAACAGAACTGCCAACCGGTTCTGCGTTATTAGGAAAAGAATCGGGGGTTTATGCGATTTATAATGTTAAAAAAAATTCAAAAACATATTACAAAACTAATTCGTAATTTCGTATTAAATTTTCAATGCAGAGACATTTTCGACTCGTACGAGCTCTGGAGTACCCATCCCAACATTCAGGCTTTTTCAAAAAATAATATACGAAATAAATAAATCACTGAACGGGGTCAAGATAAAATTTTTTCATCGAATAACGAATACACCAGTCGTGAGAAATTACCAAATTAGATATACCGCTCGAAATACCCGCTCAGTAATTTTTCTACTTAGGCGTAAAATTAAATTACGAGATAATCTATGCGAAATAAAAAAGCGAGAAAACGGAAATGGAAAATGGAAAATTGATTGAAAGTTATAAGACGAGAAAATCTAATTTACGTTACCCTAAAAAATTCACTTGAACTTGAAATCGAGATGCCACAATTCGATACATCTACTTATAAAAGGGTAACGTGAGCGTTAATACATACCCGGTAAATTTTATCATTTCCGAAATATCTCCTTCGCCAGAATCGTAAATAATGATACCATTTTTCACTGGTACGTAAAATTATATCTAATTTCATCGCCAGTGAATTTTCCAGGGTAACCGATGAATAAGTAAATGAAGACCATAACTCAAATGGAATGAAGGATGGAGTGAAAAATACGCAAAAATTTAACAAACGAGATTTTTATTTACCTGTAATAACTAGACGTCCTTTGGTAGCGCTTAGTCTAGTTTCTCCGGTGAGTTTATGCTTTGTGCGGCATTGGTAAGATTTAAAACCGTCTTCCGGGGCTACATCTCTAATGTGTAATTCGCCGGACGGTAAAACTAAGTATTTACCATCTAAAAAATCGCACAAAAATTATATTAGTGAATTATTCGAGAAGGTTGAATTAATTATAAGTATTTTAGATAATTACCCTGATGAGATTTTCGAATCATGAAAATTATGAATTTCAAAATATATATTTTTCAAGATCCGAAAATTGTTGCATTCTGATCATTCACAAGATGTCAGTATAAATAAAAATTAACATAAAAAAAAATTGGCAATTTTTTTTTTTTACAGAAAGAATTATGCAACATACTCGAGTAATTTTGTTTTGCATATTGTGAATCATCCAATAAATGCATTTTATTATTAAGTAATATTAAGCATACATTATGGTTCACTCAATAGTCGAAAATTTGTAAAAAGTTCAAAAATTGATTAATTTTCTGAAACTATCGAAATAAGTATTATGTACAGAGAATACCTACAGCAATATTGTCATACAAATCAAGTCAAATAGAAGTGTCTGAAAACATTCATTTTTTGTTTTTTTTTTTCGCTATATTGTGTTGGTAAAAAAATAGCACACATATATTTATTGATATATTTTTTGAGATACTTGATTAATGTGACTCATTATTAGAAATTTTTTAATGATCAAAGTAAAGTATCAAATTTAAATATTTTACATGATGCTTTACCTACGTTACGAGGTACCTTTTTTTTTAAAATTATAAACAAAATTCTGATAACTAATTTTTCTTCATTGCTGCAATCAAAATATGATTATTTATTTAATTTTATTATTTTTTTTTTAACAATTAAAAAATTTAAAATCAGTCTCATCAATTTTTCTATGCAACAAAAGCTGAGAATTTTTAATAAAAAAATTAATTAATTTACTCTTAAATAAAAATAAAAATAATATCATATCTCTCACACAAATACTGTGTGATCCGACTGAAACTGTTACCACAGGCAATCAAATAAATAAAAATGTACTACAAGTTGCCTATTCATTACATCGAAGCAAATTTGTTGATGATAAATACACGATAGAATTTTCGATTATTGAGTTTGCCAGCTCAGCATATTGAAGTTAAGTGTATTCACAATGAACATCAACGTTGACAAGTGATTTTCGATCTTTTTTCGCAATTCAATGTCATTATTTCTATTTTTATTGGAATTTTCAAAAATAAAAAATATTAAATAATCTAGATGTTCATCACAAATACACTAAAAAACGTGATTCATTAGAGCAAAGTATTACTTTCTTTCCCCTCTTTCTTTATTTTTTTCGAAGAATTTATCAATCAAAATTTAAAATCCATATTTCTAATTCATATCCAAAAATACACATTTTTACCAATTTTGTAATTTGCACAAACAAATGTTTTGGGGGTATCGAGGTAAAAAAAATACAACACCATCAAACCCCAACAAATTTTAATATTCAAAAAATTGAATTTTGTGGAATTAAAACAAAAAAATGTGGCAATGCTGAAATTTTCTCAAGCAAACTGTTGGTATGATTAGTCGACTATTTTCAACTATCACCGTCTATTTTGCAAAACTAAACAAAATTTCTCCCATCCGACAAAAAATACATCGCTGAGTAAATTCTTCAACATAGAAGCGAAAATCAACTTTCCATACCTCATTTTATTTTCCAGTTTATTAGCCAGATACGAACAACTCCCGAACGGGGAATTTTTCAACCTAGTTTCGCCTTTGCATTAATGAACCACTTTTGAAAATTAAAGCGCAGTTTCGAATCGAGCTGCATCGTCGAAACTACGCTTTAGCGCTACGAAGCTGTATGAATAAACGTGGAAAAGAGCAACGAGAGAATAAAATTCAAACAAAACGGAAAACTGTTTTACCGACGTTGTAATCATTTCGTCTTTTTTCAAACCTAACTGTATACGTATTTTCATTCGATGAGGAATTTCTTCCTTTTTATATGGAGGATTTTGGAAGTGAAAAAAAGTTCATTTTTATGTTTCTTCGTCGCGTTTTCCTTTTTCATTTCGAAACGAGAAAAAACTAAGCGTTTGTTAGACAGAAGTAATTTTCTTTGCGAACTTCGTAATTACACGGGCCACAAGAATTAAGGGAATTGTTGAAGTGTTGAATGTATTGCCTAGTTTCGCACGAATGGCGACATTGTGATATTGCGACAGAGGTTTTACTTGGGTTGGAGAATTGTTTAAAATTTTTCACGCCTGTTGGTAAAATTGTGGGCGAAGAATTACCCAATTCATGGAAATACGAGGTACAGTTTTCAGTTTAAGTCATTAAGATCAAAACTGTAAGATTTTGTAAAATGAATACAATAAAAAAAAGTATGCATAAGATCCGTTCAAAATCTTATGGCTCAGAGGTTGTAGCATATCACATTTTCAATAAAAAGTAGACCAACAGAATTTTGATATCAAAATGAAAAAATGAGGAAAAAATTCTATTATTCGTTGGTTTTCCAAAAAATGATTTTTTTTTTATTTTTTTTTAATCAGCATCAAATCTACCTGAGGAGCACCTATTCATGGAATTTTGTAGCAGACACGTTTCTTATCACTACGCAATTGTTTGAGGAGGACCCTGATCAGAAAATTTCGAAAATTGTTCACAAAAAGCCAAGAATTTTACTTTTATTTCTTATGCTTTTTTGTTCAAATGTCTTTATATTTCCTCACAAAACCCATTTATACCCATAACATATTTGTTGATAAAATTACCTTATATGCTCAATATCATGATATTCGCCATACATTTCTGTTATTGGTAGTTTTCAAAAAATTTTGAAAATTAATTTCTCAACAAAAATTTTCAATTCATTTCGAATTTTTTATCTAAATATCGAAGCTATCTCAGTCACGCTCATCTGCCACATTTCACGCCAAAATGGCCCTGCCTACCTGAGAGTAATGTTAATGGTAACTCCCTGTTAGTGCAGTATGCAAGTGGTAGAGGAATTCCCGTCCCAAAAAATTGAAGAGATTGGTATGAATATTAGCATAATTGAATTTCCAACAATTTCAGGCAAATAAATTTTCTTTGTCATAAAATGGGAATGGTCAACATTTTTATTCACGAAATGAGAAGTAACGAAGTTGGTTATCAAAATAAAGGGAATTTAATACCGAATAATTTGAACTCATCATTTTCCAACTAGCCAGCTCATGGACTATACATATGTAGACGTGTATGGAGAGAGCCCACTTCGTCGGTATAGAGTAGACCCCCAGATTCATATACTAGACAATATTCTGAGTCTATTAAGACCATTTCCAGCCACTTTGGTCAGATAGAACCCAAAAAAAATGAATTTTGAATATGACCTTACTTTGAAAATTTCAGTTTTAATGAATTCATAAATTCTGATAAAACGACGAAATGGTCCCTTTTCTGTGATATTTTATTAGCACTCCCAGTGAACAATTGGATAACTTTGAATGGTGAAACTACTAAAAATCGACAGTGGAGGTTGTATAGTACAAGAACCAATGAAAATCCGAAAATCGATATTCTTAATTCCCCCTCCCCCCAAAAGAAAAAAATTCCGCATTCTCTCGAAAACTAAAATCGACATAGTCGGCCCTTTCCGTATGCACGTCCACATATGTATATCACTCTACACACCTCTTTCAATCTTACCATTTTTTTTAATCAGTAAAACTACATACAACATATTTTTTACATTTTAGCGAAAAGACCACATCTTTATCTGCCCTTGATGAGGAAATAAAATTTACAAAAATTGCCAACCATAAAGATGAGAAAAATATTTTTCAAAATTTTATATTTTTGCCTCGTTATTGATTGGGGAAGGCAAATCATTATAACATTAATTTACTATATCTGGCGTATCACCTCCCCCTCCCCCCTACTAGATTCATTAACTCTCGGAACAGTATTAGTTTCAGCCCGATCAATAAAAAGGTGCGCTGAAATACATAGAAAAAATAAACTTCTATTATTTCTTCTTCTCCTCACTCCTCTCTCCCCATGGTAGATACGTAGATAGGTGAAATGTACATTACTTTTTTTTTTGGTCTTCCTAACAGATATTTTATAAAGGTAGGTTATCAAATTCTAAATAAAAGTTGTCTGAACTTATTCTAATGTAGAAAAGTACAACGTTGGAAACTCCTAAAATGGAGTGAAATCTTGGATAATCGGAAATTTCATTTCAGAAAGGTATTATCTCTTATTCTATAACATCAAACCAATTAAGAGAGATTCCACACATTTTAAGCCCCAACTTTGACGCCTCCTCGCCCGCAATGTAGGTATTTTTAAATGAAATGAGAGTCTATTCCTCACTAGGGACATTATAACAGCATTCTCTGGACCATAAGATTCCAAAGTAGGTGGGCCAAAAACTGGCCTTATTTACTCTTCTCTTTTCATGGGATTTGTGAAATTTCAAATACTACATCTAAGTTTATGGCTCTTTTCCACGTTCGTGGTACTTAAAAATAACTTAAAATAATCTTAAAACTACTCATTCATTTCTCCCACACACACCGAGGAAAGGATAAAGCAAAGAAAAAGACGAGATGGATTACACTGGGGTAGGTAAATTCAGGATACCAACAGGATAAATTCCACCCGAAAAATTCCGAACCTATTCGCACACGAATGGTGATACTGAATTAATGTACCGTAATCGCGACCATCCGAAGTCAACTGCACTTTTTCATTTTGAATCCATGCTTCGACGTATACAAAATCGGCCACGAAACTCGGTATGTGACACTTAAGTATGCCCGGATTACCGCGTAATACGTATTCGTCCATCACGTTGACCGCGTAATGCTGGCTAACCACTGCGTATAAAACACCCTCGAATTAGTATGATTTTTATTCCTAACCTAAAACTCGTCCCGGTTCGTAATTACGAAACGGATACTTTCACTGGACGCGAATACGGCGATGCTACCTACGCGAAACACCTTCGCGGAAATCAGCGATGCGACGTTTGATGTAACACGGACAATAGCGCCTATCGTAAGAATATAAATTTTACGGCCGCTCGATCGGTGGTCACGATGAAAAAAATTACTTCCTACGATACCGGCGATGTGTAATTTGGTCAAATGGTAGGCTGATGGGTTCGATCGAAGAAGCCAAGTATAGAAGATACGAATAACGAGAATTTTTTTTCCTAACACTCCATACGCTTCACTTCATTCAGCCTCTTTGAACGGGTCCTTGGACTGTGAATACGAAATGCGAATACCATCTGCGGTTTGTGCTTGTTTTTACGAGGATAACGTCGAAAAATGGAAAAGAATAGTCGGAGAAAAAGGCAACGCAGACAAACAGCGGGTGAATTCGTACCGAAATTGTTATCATTCGGCATTGAGAATTTATTGCCTTTGGTATCTTCCCAAGAAATCACCTCCAAATGATCGGACACGAAAGACGGTAAATTACATTTGAATACAGCCGAATTGCCTCGTATAACAAATATATCGTACACTTGAGCTTCGTAATATTGGCTAACCACTGCAACATGAAAGAATTCGGAATTTTTAAAATATTCCTGCTAGTCGCGATCGCGATATTTACGTGGAGGGGGGAGAAAATAGGAAACCGCATACACTTCGGCATTCGTACATGTACCACCAAGTATACGTTATCGAATACCCATATTGTTTTCATTGATGGAATACTTGGAGCCGTCGTCAGCCACCCATTCGATAATATTGACGAAATCGCTGACAAAACTCGGTACCATGCACTTCAAAATACCCGTATTACCGCGCAGTATGAATTCGTCGATTACTCTAGTCGAGTAAAATTGTTCGACCACTGAAAAAAACCACCGAATAATTACGTTCACTTTCGCATCTACGACGTCCCCCCTGCCCTCGGAGAAGCGCCGATTTTCGCACGATACGGAGACCAGGAAGCACTTGTGAGGATGAGACTATTTCGCACTCGGTATGCCAAGCAAATAATGCGTTCGAGTACCGTATTTGTTTTCATTCGGATAATACTCGTTTCCAGAGGAGTCCGACCACATGGTTACAATTACGAAGTCTGCGACGAAGCTGGGTATTTCGCATTTCATTATGGCGCTGTTGCCGCGTATCACGTATTCGTTATCGGCTTCCACCTCGTATGGCTGACTAACAACTATCGAAACATGGCGAAAATTCAGCGTGGGGTATGAAAAAATGTAAAATCATCGCATCGCTACGATATTAAAAATTTACTCGTTGTAATTTTAATCGAGCCATTGTTTATCGACGAGGACAGCAAAATTAGAGGTTTTCATGCGAGCTATATTCCGGGACAAGGACGAGATCAATAATTTTTTTTTTGCGTTTTTATTTTGAGAAAAAAAAAACATTATTAAGTATCGTCAAAAAATACTACGTCTCACTCAGTACATATTAAAATTATCTACAATCGAGTTTCACAGTTCAACAAATAAAAATGCTGAAGATTTAAAAAATTAATTTCTTCAGAGATTGCTAAAATGAAAATCTACTGATTAGCAAATTAAAGAATATTGATTTTTACGCAATCCTGACAAGAAAATTTTCGATTATTTTTCAAAAAAACAACATAGTTTCTCAAGAGAAAAAATTGAAATGGTCATGAAATATTATTTGTTTAACTCCTCGAGAAACAAAAAATATAATAATTTTTAAAGCAATAAAATTTTTAAAGCTTTAAAATAAAATAGCTCAAGAGCCCCCCAAATATATTTTCTACAATGATTTATAAAGGTAGGAATTTTTTTTTCTCATTAATATTTTTATGAAAAAATATGTCAGGATAGGCCAAAAATGTTACTTTGAAAATTTATGGGAGCCTGGATAATTTTTTTTTGTGGAGATTTACTTGTACTGATACTTCGAAGTGTTACGAATTAATTAAGTTTTTTATCCTGTATCTAAATACACTCAGTTTGGTAGTCCAAAATTCAAACTCAAGCCAAAGAAGTGCCAGATCGCTTTAAAAATTGCAGAAAACCAATAATTTCCCTAAAAAGGAATTTTTTATTTTATTTATACTCAGCTATATTCTGACAACAAAAAATTATATTCATAACCATTTACTTCGAAATACTTATAAAATGTTTTTTTACAAATTTTTCGCTGGAACACGTGAGAAACCGCCAAAATTTCTTTCAAAATGTAAGATGATGTATACTAAAGTGTGTTCAATTTTGCTTTCCTTTCAAAAAGTGGAGGGGACGAGGAAAGATATTTGCCAAATGACTCTAAAAAAGCATAAAAAATATTTCAAATCTCAAATATGGCAAAAACAAATGCTAAAATGAAGGTTAGGTTGTCGAAAATTTGAAAATTTCAAAAAAATTTATAATAATTGGCAGTTTTCCTTTTTTTGGTATTTAAAAATTTCATTTTATCTCTGAAAACGGCGAAAATTTTCAACTGACAATTTTCTTCAAAATTTTTCACGCCATCTCCACTTTTTGAAAAAAAAAAAATTATAATTATTCTGAATGGTTTGATTTTGATTTTTTTTCGAACACCGATGATAAATTGCAAAAAAATTGTAAATAATTCTGATAATATACTAATATATGCAAAAAATTATGTCAATATTTTGTTTTTTCCTAATCAAGGACAACTAAAAAGATTTCAAGTTCCTTTTCAAAAATCTCAAATATTCGAGTTTTGAAAAATGTGAGGATTTCTTCGATTTTTAGGAATCTAAATTTTTTTTAATTTACTAGAAAATTAAAACATTTCAGGGACATAAGAGCTAACTTTGGAAAAGGGGGAGGGATCGAAGAGGGGTGCTAGAACACTTTCCATTTTTTAAAAAAATACTGCGTTTAGGAATTCGATGAAATTTTTTTCATGTTATTTTGTTTAATGTAATTTCTACCAGCTTCAAGATAATCCTTTTTCAAGATAATAATTTTTCTATTGATTAGCTGTAGTGATGAGGAGTAAATATAGGTGCGAACAGCGAGTTTCTTTCCTATCCCCCTTCAGCGTCTATATAATTATAATGATGCTAAATACTGGCTGAAAGAATTGAATTTTTTAGTAGGGTCATTTTATAATTATGAATTACTAAAGTCAGATTAATTTTAAAAAGAGAGCCAAATCATTCCACTCTAGTATTCACTTTGCTTGCCCTTGGATTAAAAAATTAATAGTTCCAAAAATAATATGTTTAGTGCTTTGAAAAATAAATCTTCTTCAATATAGAATAAAGGAATATTTTTTTCGAAGGACAATTCTTTTTCAATGATCCTCAACATTTTCGAATAAAAAATATCCTTCTTCGTATAAATAAACATATTTAATTTTAAGAGAAAATTTGTTTAAATCTGGCCAATAAGCAACTAAGTAATCAGCAAAACTGATTTTCGTAGAAATGAACAAGATCGATTAAAAAAAAAAAAGGAAGTAAACAAAAAAAAGAGAAATCACATAATCCAACAATAAAATCCCGTCTCTAAAAAAAAACATCCGTTACACAGAAGTAGCCCAGAAATCACAACCATTCGCGTCCATTCATCTTCCACGTTAATTAATCACAACATCTGCAACACGTCACACCAAACACCTCGTTCGGGCATTCCGCGGTAAAATTCCGTATATTTTACAAACGAACAGGAGAAAAGGAAGAAGAAAAAAAAGAATTTCACTTCTCAACTCATCAACACACCCAAACACACATTCGAGGCGAAATATTTTACCAAAATCCTGCGTATTCGATGGACTCAACGTATCTCCGCTTTCAGACACCCAAGCCTCGACGTACACGAAATCCGATACAAAACTGGGTATTTTACACCTCATGATGGCGCTGTTGCCGCGTATAATATATTCGTTTTCGGCTTCCGTAACGTAATTCTGCGAGACAACTTGTAAAACAAAAAGAGAACTATGATCTCGATTCATAACTTCATAAGGCATAAATGGCTCTATTCGGTGCGTAACGTTTCAATTAGAATTCAATGCAAATGCATACACAGGATGCAGGTGGTAGGCGCACGGATATAGATAAAGAACAGGTTATGGTGATTGAATAAATTTTAATCTCACGCATGAGCCACACAATCCGCAAGTACATTTAAAACGCGCCTCTTGAGCGTACCGTAATCGTTTTTTTCGGTGACCGCGTACGTCTGACCGTCGTCCCTTATCCACGATTCAACTTGCACGAAATCGGCAACGAAAGATGGTATGCTACATTTTAGTATACCGCTGTTGCCTCGTATTACGTATTCGGTTAATATTTCGGCTTCGTATTTCTGGTTCACGACTGAATATAATATAAAACTGCATTAATTCAGGTGACCGGGGATTTCAAAATCACACAACAGGATTACAAGAGGAATATTCGTAATTCGCACAGCACACGTATACTAGTATCACCGATGTGATCTCAAAATACCGAAATTCTTGGTCGAAGGTTCGTATACAGATCCGTCATCCGACAGCCACGCGTCCACGTATACGAAATCGGCGACAAACGACGGAATGCTACATTTGAGTATACCGGTGTTGCCGCGTATAACGAACTCCTTTAATATATCCGCTTCGTAAATTTGGTTGACGACTATAAAATTAATCATAATTGAAACGTTTAGTACGGATTCGCGACACGAATATATACGTGAATCCTTGAAACAATAAAAAGGAGATATTTTTCGGTAAGGCGAACGGACAGGGAAGCATTCATTCTCACTTGTCATTCCATCATGGTAATGTACTAAGCGCTAAGTCCCAAAGTTATTAATGTTCAAACTTCGAAAAATATGGAGTTGATTCTTTCAAAATGACATTAAAGCCAAATGGAATCAATTAAAGTTTGCTTTTTAGTTGATTCCAGGCCCTTACCAAGAAGTGGTAGTCTAAATAGTACAATAACTTAGCAAAGACCAGATTAAATTCACAGGTTACTTACTAATTGAAAGTTAGTCAGACAGACTTAAATCACTCATAAATATCACATAAAAATAAAAATTTATGTCTTCATAACTATCACTGAAATGAAGAAATGGAATTATATAAGGTTGGGCACTAAGTTGGGTGGAATTTCGTTTTTTTTTTTTTTTTTGGGGGGGGGAATTTCCGACATCTATAGCATAATAGTGTCCCCTTGAACTTGAAATAACGTACAAAAAATGTTAATCCTCAAATGTACTGATAACCCCCCCCCTTCCCATCAAGCGTAAATGTATTCTAATTTTTAAAATAATTTTTTGAAAAATTGAAGTTTTTATCCAGAAGACTTATTACGTTGTATGAAGAGAAAAAAAATAGTCTTCATTTTAAGATTTCATGGATATACATTTAAATTTTTGTTTTTTATCATTTTTTTTCCAACTATGAATTTAGGATATTTTCAAAAATGAATAATAAATGGCTATATAATTTATAGTAAGTCTCATGCATGATGTAGGCTTGATTTCATCTTTCAATGAATTCGGAGACAAAATATGATCAGATTTTTACCTAGTAGGGGGTTCCTAAAGTATCACAATTTCAAAATGTTATACATTTGAGATATTTTTTTACGGAGTATCTCATATTTTGAGGATCACTGTAAAATAAATATCAACAATATTTTGTTTTCAAATTCCATAAGAGCTGAAATCAAACATATATAATGCAAGGAACCCATAAATTATGTATTCGTTATTTATTTTTCAAAATATCCGAAATTTGAGCTATTTCAAAAATTTTGAAAACTTTAAACCCTCTAAATTTACAAAAAAATTACAGCTGAGAATTTTTTCAGCGTTTAAATGACCAAATAAAACTTTTGGAGTAGAAAAAAATTTAAATTGCTCAAAAATAAATTTTTTTGAAATTACATTAATTTTTAAAAAATTCCCCTCTTTTTCAGGAGATGTTACTCGTGACTCTGAGGGTCAAAATTTTACACACGAAATGTTTCTAAAAAGGTGGGAGGGAGGGACACTCACATTCGCCAGAATTACACAAATCTCTGAGAGACATTCGAAGTCATTTGAACTCAAGTTGGGAATTATTTCAAGTCCTAGTTTTTTCAGTCATTATCACAACTAGTCCCCACTATATCTTTTTAGCTGAGTTTGTGGCAAAATTGATAACTATTGCAACTTATTTGATTTGGGAAGAGAGGTCAGGGGAGGAGATCTCCCAAATCATATCGATTTCGTGAATTTATAGCAAATATGCAAGTTATTTCTTTATACATACTTCCCCCACTTCGTACCCCAACGAGATGAGGACGTAAATAGCTCCAAATTTGGTCAAATACTGCTCTTGTGGATAAATAGAGGTAGTTATCTCAAATTTTTGATTCCACTCAAAATGAAGATTTACTCAAATTTTGAGGAAAGTTTGAGGAATCTTTAAAGCCTCAAAATTTTAAATTATCACGCCAAATAATAGAGTAAAATTAGGACATCAACATACCAAAATTTCAGCTTCCCAAATGAATTTGAAGGGAAGTTAGACTAATCATCCATATCTCCTCCCCAAATGGGACTAGAATGAAACCTTTTTCATTCAGGTCAAAATGATTCGAAAATGGTGAATGATTAAAATTTGAGGAAAACTTGTGAAGCCTCAAATATCTCAAATTTGATAATTATGGATTCATACGAGTGTGATAAGAAATGTGCTGTATTTCCAAATCCACCTTCATAAGAGATGTAGAAAATAAGAAAGAAATACCGTCCAGAGGAATAAGAATTGCCTACAAGTCTGGATTTGTCACCACTGAAAATTCAGCTCCAATGATATGGCATGTCTGCTTACATTTTTCAAGTTTGAATATTAACAACTTGGGCCTTTAGTCTACAACACCTTACATCATACACAGTAGCCCTTTATCATACCATAATCATTAGCATGAGTATACTGATTGCCATCGGTACCAATCCATGCATCCACGAAGACGAAATCGGCCACGAATGATGGTATGGTACATTTTAGTATAGCAGCATTACCGCGAATCACGTACTCGGATACCACTTCAGCTTCATAGTACTGATTAACGACTTGAAATGGAGAAAAAATAGCGATCAGTTTGATGGACGATATGTAGGAGTTCACCGGAGGGCAGGATATGCTGTTTCACTACACGCCGACATTTCGCCTCGTACACCCTTAAGATTAATAGCTAAATACCATATGCTTGTTGGGCGTTCGCTGCGGCGGCAGATGCGGCGGTGTATGTGTTACCCTTATCGTCTAACCACGAAGAAACGTAAACAAAGTCAGCCACGAATGATGGTATGAAACATTTCAATATGGCAGTATTACCACGTATCACGTGCTCATTGTTTACTTCGATCAGATAGTCTTGCGTGACAACTACATACATAAATGGTTATTAGATGATTGCAAGAGGTTCGCGAATTTCGATTCAAAGGACTTGGACAGATAAAGGAATCCACGGTGAGAGCCTCACACAAACTCAATCTTTCCTTTTACGCATTTACCGTAATTCACTCTGGATGAGGATGGCTCGGCGGCGATGCTGTGGTATACGTTGCCTTTATCGTCTTGCCACGCGATCACGCTCACGAAATCGGACAGAAACGAAGGGATGCTACACTTGAGTATGGCCGAATTACCCAATATCACGTATTCGTTGTTTACTTCCGTTTGATAACGCTGTTCCACGACTTTTAAAAGCAAATTCGCGATTAATAAAATAATTCCTAAATAATCACAAGTCGTGACATCAACAGGCCACAGAGGGGGAAAGGGGAGCCCAAAACAGGATGAGGAGGAGAACATCTCACATACTCGCAATATGCTATCCTGTACATATCTCTTTACCGTATTCTTTTCCAGGACTAAATTCCTCTCCTTTATCAGTATGCCAGGACACGACTTGTACGAAATCGGCCACATACGAGGGTACTTGGCACTTCAATATGGCGGCATTACCGCGTATAGCGAATTCCTTAATAACATCCGTTTCGTACATTTGGATCACCACTGAACATACACATATGGGTATTAAATACACGACCAATTACACATTACGAGGGGTAGCGGAGGTTTCTGCGGAATTATACGAGATGGAACGATTATCACAGTATAGGGACATACGTGGGAATAATTTTTTCGCCTTCACATAGTACAATTTGGCGCGTCGTAATTGCTAATTACCGAAATTCGCTCCCGGCCGAAACTCTTCTCCTTTGTCTGTATGCCAAGAAACCACGCTTATGAAATCGGCGACGTACGAGGGGACTTGACATTTAAGTATAGCGGCGTTACCGCGTATCGCGTACTCCTTATTTACATCGGTATCGTAAGCTTGTATCACAACTATAAAAATTTAATTATCGATCGTTTACGATATTAATGCGTAATGACCGCGCACAAATGGGACTGTTGAGTCGTTGTAATAATAAAGCGAACGTTGTGTTCAATAAAGGCCTTTTTAAATATTATTGAATTCTTTCGGGTTTTAATTAGCCTTATATAACCTGTTCACACTTCGTTAATTTCTGGATAAAATTAATCGCCGACGTTAAGCCGATGTTCGAGGCGGTGTTTTCGATAAATGAGTTGTTACAAGTACGACGAGAACGTTAAATAAGAAATTAAAATTTTTACAACGAGTTTTCATTTTCTTTTTTAATAGCTACTGAGTAGTTTACGTAGATGGTAGATGGATCACTCGATTATTTTTAATTTTAATGATTTTGACTGATTGGAAGTCAAAAACAAATAAATTCGTGGGAGTGATGTATTATACTAATGTAAAGGATAATCTAAAATTTTATCCAGAAATTAGATCTTAACTAGCATTTAGATAAAATCAAATGTTCATACTATTCCTCGCACAAGGTATAATTTAATCTCTTATGTAAGGCGTATACCTGACACTATTATACATCTTTGGGCTTTTTTCACGCAAGAAGCTGTTAACTGCTTTTCAAGCTTACTTTTTGAAATAAAATCTCTTCTAAATTAGCAATTCGAAATCATGCTAGTATTATCATACAAAATAAAGTTTTCCATATTTTTGGTAACATATATTCGTATATTTTTTCGAAAATAACTCCCTTCCCCTCACCCCAATCAATTTATATTTCTATTATAGGTATATACCGGTTATATTTTACATTTTCAAATCTAAGAGGTCAATGAGTATCTAGATTCCTGAATTCTTGCAACGTCATCAATCTTATCAATTCAATATTATGTAATGATTTTTTCAAAAATTTATTACTTTTTGTGAATTTCACTTTTCTAATTTTTTATATTTCAAATCACATTTTTTTTACAACTGACATCATCGCATAACACCATGAGCATGAACGTCATATTATTGAAATTGATAAGCTAAAAAGTGTACATAAAGTAAATTACGTTAAAATAAGGTAAATTACGGTAACGTGCTAAATTACCTTAAATTTACACTGAAAAAAAAAAAAAAAAAACTCCGTTTATAAAATATTCTAGCTTACTGTGAAAATAAATCACATAAGATGAATTTTAATTATTGGCAACATATAAGAAATTACGGTAACATGTCGTAAATTACTTTGAATAAAATGTAGCGATTTTTGGTAGGTAATTTTTCAAATTGAGAAATCAAGTGATTTTTGGGTTTGCAACCCTGATTATTCCTACTTCCCAACAAAAAAATAAACCAAGGTAAATTATGGTAACATACGGTAAATATCGATAAATTACAATAGCATATACCGTAAGTTATAGTGACACACTATAAACTACCATACATAACATTTGAAAAAAATTGGGTGATTTTTAATGTTATTTTTAGGTGAGCATTTTGGTGATTTAACCATTTTTCTTCGACAACTCAGATAGTAATAGCCCACAAAAAATGAAAATTTATTAAAATGTATGATAAAAAAAATCACCATAAATTATATTAAAAAAATTTTAGTGATTTTTAGTAATTTTTTTGAGGCGAGTAAAAAAGTGATTTTTTTCTTAAGTTGTCAACTCTGAGCATTGTTGCTTTCCAAAAAAACAAAAAAGAAAAACACATGAGGTAAACTATAATGATTGGTAACTTACAACAAATTACGGTAAGATGTCGTAAATTACTGCAAATTACCTTGAAGAAATCTAGTAATTCTTAGCGAGTAATTTTTTTAGACGAACAATCTAGTGATTTTTGGGTTGGCAATCTTGATTATTCCTGCTACCCGACAGAAAAATAACTCAAGGTAAATTATGGTAACATACCGTAAATCTCGGTAAATTACAATAACATAATGCAACTTGCAGAGATAAACTATAAATTACCTTATACATTACCTTAAGAAAAATTGTGTGATTTCTAGCATTATTTTTAAGCTAGCAATTTGGTGATTTTTTTGTGGGGCAACTCAGTCATGGCTTCCCAAAAATAAAAAGTTATTGAAACTTACGATAAATTATCGTAATTGCATTAATGTAGTGTTTTTTTTTTCAAGTTGTCAACTCTGATTGTTTTTTTTTTTTCGAAAAAGATTTACATAAAACAAATTATGATAATTTTTAATGAATAAAAAATTGCAATAACATGTCATAAATTACTGTAAATTACTTTGGAAGAAATTGTAGTGATTTTTAATGGGTAATTCTTTTTAGCTGAGTAATCTAGTGATTTTTGGGTTGGCATCCCTGAGTATTGCTACTTCTCGACAAAAAATTAACCCAAGGTAAATTATGGTAACACACGACAAATCTTCATAAATTACAATAACATACTTCAAGTTGTAGTGACACATTATAAACTAATTTACGTTACCTCGAGAAAAATTGGATGATTTGTAGTGTTATTCTTAAGTGAGCGATTTGGGGATTTTTCCACTTTTTGGGGTAACTTTGATAGTTATCGCATCAGTAAAATGAAAATTGTAAGATATATTTTTCCTACTCGAGTATTTTTACTCGAAAATCGAGCGATGGTGCGGACGGAGAGTTGCGTTCACATATGTGCGTATACTCTCCGTTGGCAACCTGTTTCGCTGAGTTTCCTTTTTTTTATTGAGGGGTTGAATCTCAATGGCGCTGGGTAATAAAACGCTGATTTCTGAAACGTCACGTACGTTCGGTGACTTATAGGGCTTGTACAAATAGTAGATCGGTACGAGCTCTCATTTCACTGTGGATATCGGTTTTGATGCGTTGTTCCTGGTGCCGTTACGAAGTTGAGATTCAACCTGAGACTNATTGGATGATTTGTAGTGTTATTCTTAAGTGAGCGATTTGGGGATTTTTCCACTTTTTGGGGTAACTTTGATAGTTATCGCATCAGTAAAATGAAAATTTATCAAAATGCGCAATAAATCACCGAAAATTACATTGAGAAAATTCTAGCAATTTTTAATGATTTTTAGATGAGTAATCAATGCTTTCTCTCTTTGTCGTGAGGTGAATCCTCGAAAATAAAATTGAAAAAGGAATTTATGGTAATACAAGTAAAGTTTCTATAATATGCTTTGTAAACTGCGGTAATACGCTATAAACTTTCATAAATTACCTTGAAAAAATTTAATGATTTTTAGTTGTTTTTTTTTTTTTGAGGAATTTGATAATTTTTTTCTCTTTGGGCTGCCAACTCTGATCATTATTACTTTGCACAATGGAAAATTAATGATAAACTACGATAAATTATATTGAAAAAATTTCGGTTATTTCGAATGATTTTTCTAATGAGAAATATTTTTTGTAGAAATATTCACAAATTGAGAGAAAACTGTGTTTGGAAAATTTTATAGTCGTATGTTAGATCACTTGATGGTAATATAAAAAAGGAATGTATAAATTTTGCCTACCCGCAATATTGAAGGGGACTAAAAAATTTCAAAAACGAAATAAAAATATGGAAAACTTTGTTAATAAAATTAAATAAATATCTTCGATTCTCGACTCAACGGGGCTAATGAGTTAAAAATAAAACAGCTGAAAAATGAAAAATAAATTCAACATAAATTAATTAATAATATTAGCCTTCACGGAGGTACCATTTTTATTTAAAAAATTACCAAACAGAACGCTGGTGCCAAAAAAAAATAGCATTCTAGACAAATGCAATATGTCAATTCTCGCATGAAAAACTTTCAAAGTTCTAAAGGTGAAAAAGAAGACGTAAAAAGCCTTCGAAAAATATTTAAGTAATTTCCTTCGAGTGTAATCCTCGTCACTTACGAAACTCATAAATTCACCGAACGTCATTTCATATAAACCTCACACGTCTGGAAATATTTCAGAAATGAAAAAGCACCATCCCACCGGGCACCGTTCCGTGAAAGCTACTTCATAAATTACTCAGCGTCGACCACGATGTTTTAAAATTCGTCGCCAATTTTAAACTCTCGTTCGTCGAGTGTCGCTGAAAAAAATACGCGATTAAATATTTAATCCGAAGAAAACCATATTTACCTGCTCGCACGTTAACATCGCGTGAATGAATAGACCCGACGGAATTCCTGGCCATGCAAATGTAAACTTGAGCGTGTACATCTTGTCGATAGTCTTCGGCCCGAAAAGGCGGAAAAACTAGATTACCATTAGGTAAAACCTGTAATTTAAAATTACCTTATAATGTGGTATCATTTTCTCTTAATTGTATCGCAGTTTATTGGAAACAGAAATTAATTCGGATTGCTTATAAGTACGTAAATAATAAATCATTAGAAGCATTATTCACGTGCTAGGTAATAAGCATGTCTTTAACCCACGTGCATATTTTTTTCAAGTCCGGCACTTTTATTATCAGCCAGACTATGCATAAAAAGGCGCAGTTTATCGTCGCTATACGTTCTACCAAGATAAGTAAATCCGTTCGAATTGAATGGAACGTACGATAAAAAACGGTGAGTTGTAAAATGGCCGAATTGCCCGGTGTAAATTACGCTTTATCATTCAAAATCGCTACCGCCTTCGATAATGCTGGTATTGTTCTCTTATCGTTTACTTTCGATGCATAATTTACGTTTTATTACTCCTACGTTATCAAAGTGCAGAAAAAAATTTCAAATTATAATTTCGTTGAAATATTCTCGTATCTCGTTCAGAGTGGTGCACACGATCGACGGTTGATTTAGTCATAAATCATCGTTAACCAGAGCGAACCCTCTCGTGATACGATTCAACGTCACTTAATGCATTTCTTTCGTTCATATTCGTCGGTAAGATTGGTGAATTCTTGTACGTAGTTTCCCTCTTTGTACTTCGGTTAACACGTCTTTTTAATTCCTCCCATGAGGGTAACATTTCAATTATATAGGCGAACAGGAGAGTACCTACCCGTGGTGAAAGATGGTTTTCATCATTTCGCAGTCTCCGACAACTTATTGGAATATGCCGAGACCCTTTGGAGAGAAATTTTCATCTTCGATATTCTCCAGAGCGCCGACTACGAAATTATAAAAACGCCGCACCCTAATAATTCCACCTCCTACATAAACGAATTTCCGAGAACACAGTACGGCTATAAAAACTCCTCACCAAGCACGACGAACGTAAGCGATGACTCGATACAATGAAGCTTATAAAACTTCAGAATTAAAAAATCGGCCGTAAAGTGAGTCGTAACATATAGTCCTTGAGGCCGCCTCCGACGCTGAATTTTGCGGGGGTATGTGTATTTGGTAACAACGCGTCGTAAACAATTCTCACCTGGCCACGAATTACGAATTCAACGCCAGACTGTCGCATAAATAATGCCGAAACCGCGCGCAATACTGGATGTCAATGTACTACGTATACGAATGACAACGATTAACCATTAACCGTTCAGTTATGGAAAAGCAAAGTGCGTCGTAAAATTATCGAACGGATATTTTAATGCGAAAAATTTCAGTTCAATTTTGCTAACTTCGAATATATTTAATGCTGAATAAAAATTCTCCTTATCAGTAAAAACTAAAGAAGTGTTTGTTCGTGCAAAGTGATGCAATATATGCTGATATTTGATAAATCATTGCAATGAACAGGACCATATCCGATGGAGGGGGTGCGAAATCTTCCCCACGAATGTCTTTTTTTAGAATATATTTCGTCGTAAAATGGTATGGTTACCCATTTGAACTCATTAAATTAGGATGATTGAATTAAAATTTTCCATTATAATTGTGCGTACCTGCTATTTAAAAAAACTTATTTTCACTTATTTTGAGTTCTTTTATTTTTTTTATAAAAGGTCACAAATTTTATAAAATGCGAGCTGCATGCTTTCGCGCTTCTTAAAATTCTTTTTTTTTAAGTCAAGTACACCGAAAAGGACAAAAATCGGAATTTCCCCAAACACCCTGGAAATGTTTTACAACTGTGAGATTGATGATCAAATCTTTCTAAAAAAAAAACAGCCATTGTATCGCTTGGTGCTTTTTTTTGGTTGGTAAAATGCCCCCAAAATAGGAATTTAATCGATAACTCACAAAGAGAGGAGAGAGGGACAGTGACGAATTTATAGACCAACTGCACTTAAACTCAATTCAATTTGTTGTTTTGGCGTGCATTTATACATATTTTTAGCAGACTGATGAAGCAATCCTCCTCTCTCCAATTACAACAACGCAGTCCAAGAAACAAACTGCGATTCAATACATAAAACATAATCAACTGAAAATTATATATATGTGTTGGTTTGTTCTTGGAGATCATTAGAATGAATAAAAAAGTAAAGAATTTACATAACAGATGTTTCTTCAACCTATGCACTGTAGTTTACATGTATCTACAAGTCGAAAGAAACTTTTTTTATCCAAAAATTCATTCACATATTCATTTAATTTTTAGGAATTTTTTTCATTCTAAAAATAAAAGAGAATAAAACACTTTAAAATTATCGAAAAACTTAAAAATTGAAAAATATTTGTTCAAAATTTGTAGACACATACGATTAATTTCTCTATATCATTTAAAAAGGGGGAGGAGGGGGAGAGAATCAAAAATATTTTTAAAAAAATTATACATTCAAAAAATTTGAAAAATTAGAAAAAAGATCCAAAAATGAAAAAATTTTGAAAAAATATTTAAAAAAATTATTTTTTCACTTTTTCACTTTTTTTCTCGATTTACAAGTCATGTGCATGCAGAAGGAAGCTGTTTGAGGAAGATGTGCTGGTGAGCGAGTTGTAAATGTCCGATGGTGGTGAATTTACATTTTTCTTCACAATTGCTTCGAAATGATTTATCGCACCTAAAATGTTACTTTGTAAGGCTGTAGCCTATAACAAAATCCGTCACCGGTGAGAGGGAGAGGGGTGGGCTAACATAAAAAAATCAGTAGATACATAATATAAAAATATTTTATTCCAAATAATTTTTTGTTAAAGTGCTAGAAGACTCAGTAAGTTTACTTCCAGTTGGTTTTCTTTTTATATTTACATTTTATTCTTTAGTTTCCACCCTATTAGTTCAAAAAAAAAAAAAAAAAAAATATGAAAGATAATAAAAATCACAGAATTACAGGAAAAAATCGAAAAATATCGATAATTTTATTAGAAACTATCGATCGATACATTTAGTATGGCAAGGGCCGTAGCCAAGATGGATGAAAACGATGAGGGAGATGAATTATTATTCTTTTAAAAATAAATTTTGTTACTTTCTTAGCTGAGATATATTCCCACAAAAAGTAAGATCGGGAATGGGGGAGGCCGATGCGTAATCAGATTCTTCACGCTTACTAGGAGATAAAGAAACTACAATAGTTTCTTTTCACATACCTTGTCTTCTCTGACCTCCTCAAAGAGGAATAATTTACCTTGGAAGCATACAAGGAACAACAAGTTAAGGAAAAGTTAAGCAGCAACTTTGATATCCTCTCCATCAAAATGAGGGTCCATTTCTCGTTGATGACATTATAAATAACTTTGGACCATAACGTTAAACACTAACTGAGGCCAAAAATGAACCTTAGGACTCGCACTCCTTTTCATTTCAATAAAAAATCAGCGTTTCGGTTAATAAAACGAATTCTATAAATTAATTACCTGTCTAAGACCAGGTACTTCTCCAACAGCGGTGCCATCGCCTCGCAACCATATGATCTCTGGAGCCGGATTACCTCGAGCTGTGCATTCCAACGTTGCTCCGGTTGTATTCGAGAAATCTATCTTATTCGGTGGCTCTTTAATGAAAGTCGGTCCTACGGTATCGTCTTCACATCGTACGAGCAGAGCTGTTGACAAAAAAATAATAATAAAAATTAATTTATCGGCGTGGAATTTTTACATAAACAGAAAGTCTTGAAGCGTTTCCAAAGTAAATATTTTGTCTCGTCAAGACCGTTTTATAACGGATTTAATTACCAGTACTCACGCATTCCGGAGTCAAAAGTTATTACGAAACAAAACGAGCCAACGAGGTGGTTAATGAAATGACCATCGTATACGAATCACACCGATACGACGAATACTGTACCATCGTCGATGACATCGCAGACACTAAGTCGTTTTGCTTTTTAATCTACACCTCGTATACCCCGTAAAAGACTCCCGTACTGATCGTAATTAATTTAATTGGCTGTTAGAATTCCAGTAGTCGCGACGCCGATATAATTTCACGGCTCCTAAACTCCCCGGCTATTGAAATTTCCGACCCGTAATCTTGTTTAATTAACCTTTCAACGTATGACCGTTTTATAAATAAACCAAGCTGTATTGTGACTCGTGCTCCAGGATCATCGCCTTTCTTTGACTTTCCGTCATATTCTATTCCGGTATAGTACCACTTCGTTCGGTATTTCCTGTCACGAGCTGACTATATTGGAGAACTTGGGTAATTGTATTGTTATAAACCCCTCTTTTCCCTCAGATGTCGACCCTTAGATACCATTTAATCGATTTGGAAGACTTGAAAGACTTAAAAGAACTCAGGGTGAGTGTACGAACGTAATACGTGTCCGAGGTTTTATCAAATATCTTACAAATGAAAAGAGATGAATTATGAAGGATATCCAAACAATTTCTAAAACAATACTTTAGAATTTAGGTAATATCCGATAGGCCATTAAAAGCACTTCGAAATTTTCCATTAGATCATTTCAATGTTTTTATTAATTTGTGTATTTTTTATCAAGATTTTCGAAAAACAATTTGTGTCATCTTGGTTTGTATTCTCAACATTTCAAGAGACACGTCAATCCTAACGAACTGTAATTTATTGAGGAGATATAAAAGATTTGAGAAATTACAAGACTTAAAATTCTTTAAAAATCTGTGAAGAACTCCTCAACAAATTTTGAGCAATTTTCATTTATATTTGCCTGAACTAAGAGCGAGAGGAAAATATAAATATATATAACATCAAAAAGTTGTACATTTATCATATGATTAGAAATGGTCTGAATGCGAACTTTTGAAGACTTCCCCTTCCCTCATCCAACTTCCCAAATCAGATGAGCTTCAGTAGCCATTGTTTTCAATAGAAAACTCATTGTTAACTAAAATAACATGTATAAAGAATTATAATAATTCATTCAACAGATATGGATGATTCTACATTCTATAAAGGGGAAAAAATGTTTACAACCAAACATTGGAACTGATTTGATCATAATTTATTATAATTTATTATTTTTATCATCCTTCATTCCTATACGTGAAATTTGTATAGACCAATTAATGATTCAATAGGCACTCCAGTCCATGTTTGAAACGATAATTTGCTATTACAGTCAATAACACACAATGAAATCGCCTCTTCCTGAACAATGCACCATCAGATCTCCACCACAAGCCATAAGCCACGACGTACATGTACATACTTCGAAAATTATTATATTTTTGTGACAAACAACCCGTATATATTCGAATCATTCGTACTACGTGTATTGTAAATACGTTAAAAATACGAATTTAATAATCATTGAACGACGAATTAGCATCAATTTAGACGATTAGCGCGTTTTATCAATTTACCAACTAAGGCACAGTGTTTATCTAATTATGATAAGAATATTACACATTGACCATCTCATAATAGCGCTTAATTAGGAATTAACATCCGGCTAGGTAAAGCGAATGGACGTAATTGTTTGCGCTTTTGCGAAGAATTAAAAGAAGTCGATTAGGTAATGAATAGGATTAAAGGTTTGCTACGATTAGGAGATGAACACGAGCAAAATAAATAAGCGACCTACTATGATCATTTATTTTTGAATAACATTATCGTCGTTACCGGAGCCCGGGAGTATGTACCGTTACGTTTGCTGTAATTATTTTACGCTTCGGTTATTTCGATATTAATTAACGATAGAGATGGCGAGCTGAATTTTCGACTTGAGCGAGGTATATTAAAAAATTAGAGGAAATTAACACTTAAATTAGGTCATATTTTTACAAGTAAAATAATTTCAAGTCCAAATACGAAGGAGCGGATGAAATTCTCAGGTTATAACTGATAGTCTTAGGATACAAATCAAAAAATCCTATTTCTGCACGTAATCCTTCTTCAGAATCAAGAATGCGAGCAATACTATTTGAGGGGATGAAACGGAAGGCGAGAAAGTTTACTAAAAAATCCGATGTCACAATCAACAGAGGTCTCTATATCCTATTGCATCATCTCAAATCAAAAAAAGTTTTTCATTTTTTTTCATTATTTATTTATTATTATTATTTTTTTTAATTGACGCCATGTACAGCACTGAGCTAGAGGAGTGCTTAAGTAGGGTTACAGGAGTGGGTATAAGGCGGTTGAGTGAAGGAAATTTAGTAAATGGAGTATACGAGTGGGATCATTTTCTAAAATGTATTGCATTTCGGGTTTGGAAAAGTTTCATTTTTGAGTATTTTTTCATTTTTAGAAATTTCTCATTCGTAAACCTCCCCCCCCCCCCCAAAAAAAAACAACATTTGAGTCACCTCTCCCGAGCTACTTTTCCAATAGCTTAATTTTTCATCAAAAACTTAGCTAGAAATAAATAAAAAAAGAGTAAGCAGCCATGCTACCTTACTGGAGGCAAATTTTTCGTGATTTTCCCCTTTCTAAAAATTATATTTCCTCGGTAAAAATACAGAACTCGAGTGAAAAAAAAATGGAATAGGATTAAAAATTCTTATTAATCTCAAGTTGGCACTCGAGTTGTCCAAAAACAAGTCACATCAAAATCAAATGAGATGTTGAGACTATAACTGTATGCTAAAAATTTGATAATATTACGATAGGAGAAATAATTCTCCTGTGTTGAATTCATAAATTTTTACGTTGGACTATAGCCTTTCTATTTTAACAGCTCTGTTGTCGACTTAAAATTTTTCAAAAATTTCAACACTTAATTAATCTTAAGCAAAGATCAAAATTTTTTTCATCTAATCAAAAATCTGATAAAATGTGTAACAAAGAGAATGCGATTCTTATGAAACAGGATTGTATTCCAAAAATGTATTCCCGGTTATTCATGTATATCTTAACACCTTTGGGTGGTCTTTCAATGGCAAATTTTTTGTTAAAATAATCCTACTTCTGTTTCTACATCATTCATCATATTGCGAAACATTTACGAGAAAAATTCATACAGAAGGGCAAATACAAGTATAGGTCAAAACGTCCTTTTTTCGGGACGCAGTCAATAGTTTCTAAATGACCTGAAAAAGAATATCATACAAATTTCAGATTCTTTACTAAATTTTTAGACCCCTCTCCCCCTCCCCCATCAAACATGAATCTGAAGTTCTCAAAAATTTGATTATTTCAAAAAAATGATTTTTGGACAGTTAAACAATTTTTCTACGCACAAAAATTAATTTATGTTTCAAAGAATGAAACAAAGTAAGCCACGAATTTGTATCATACATTACTGATTCCTAATGGCAACGTTTTTTAAATGTTTTTTAATCATGAAAACACAGACTTTGCGAACTTATGTGCAAGAAATCGAATATATTTTGCTTGTAGAGTCCAAAAAGAGATGGAATTAAGCTAGTACAGTTCATCAGACTCATCATTTATCCATTTATTGTTCATTATTGATGATTGATTGATGATTGTCTTCATTAACGTGCCATGTACTTGGCTTTTTCAGCTCTAAACTATTCGCCTGGAATCTAATTGATAGCCCAAGGTGTGCTTGTGGTGAGGTCCAAACAGCTGCCCATTTATTAATTAACTGCCCTAATCCGGCAATTACCCAAATTCGTACACTTTATCCCGTAATACTCTATGATACTAGTTATAATAATTTAACAAATCTTAAAAGATTCGCTGAAGAAGCATTTAAGCTTCGCGAGGCCCTTCGTGGCTCAGGATCCCCACATTCAAATAACTCTAATCATAGTAGCCCAATAACGGCAATGGCTCCATTGCTGGCCCCTATTGAGGATGGGACCTTCAGTTCTTCCTCATCAGATTCATCCATAAATAATCCTGACCTTGATGTCGAAATTCCATTGGATATCAGCCTAACTGACTCCGTATTTGAAGAGTGCGGGTCAGGTAGTGTTGAAAATCATATTACAGATAATACAGTGGAGGGGAATCTTTCTGATTCCCTTATGTCCACAGCTAGCTCAGCCCAACATAACACCCCAAAAAGTAATGAACCCATAGATAATATTAAGAATAATAGACTAAAAAATGTCATCGATTCTATTAAGAAAAGAGTTAAGGTTCCTCCTTCTGTCGCCAGGGGATTTTGGCGAGCGTCCACTACTCTTGACTCCAGTGTAGGTGATTCGGCGCCTGCGGAGGGTGCTCCGTTAATCGGCCCATCCCTTGTGTCCCAGGACTACTCTGATATTGGTGGTGGTGTTGGGGGTACTGTGCTTACGTGCTTTACCCCTACTCCTCCTTACCTCAACCCTAATACTTTAGAAGATATCAACAATCGCATTATTCATCTTCGGCATTCCTTCCCTCAACCAATTCCTACCAGTGGCATGAGGTCAAATACGGTGGCTGGGATTGCACTGTTGGACTCCAACTCCTGCTCCCAGCCTCGTCAAATAATTGATCATTCCATTAAAATATTAGCTAGATTCAACACGTTACTACATGATCATCCATACAGTTTAATTTTTTCTCACAATGCATATTCTCCGGCGGTGCAGACCGTGGTATTGATTGCTATCGATCTACGTTTCTATCGTCCTGAGAATTGGCGTCCTATAACACCCATTCTTCGGTATTCAGATCTAACCAAACCCACGATGACCCCAGCTCGTGTGGTGAGGCTACTATCAAACTCCATTCCGTGGAGGAGTTACCTTCATAGCCTCCAGGAATCAACATGCAATATTAAATTAGTTGCCGGCGACCTCTTCACCCTCGGGGGGAGCTGCTCTTTGGCCCACTGTGTGGCGGCGGACTTTGGTATGTACGCCGGCATTGCAGTGAGGTTTATGGAGCTCTTCGGGGGCCGTGAGGAGCTTCGCCGCCAAAATAAGTCAGTAGGGGAGGTTGCCGTGCTACGCCGTGGGGAGAGGTGGATCTTCTACCTCATAACCAAGGGTGTTAGCACTGGTAAACCTACATTAAGTGCGCTACACCAGTCTCTACTTGCCCTACGCAATGCCTGTGAAGAGAGGGGTGTTGGTAGGCTGGCTCTTCCTAAAATTGGAACGGGAAGGGACAGGCTGGCATGGGGTGATGTGCTCCCATTAGTGGAGGACGCATTCTATGGTAGTGAGGTAGAGATCTTGGTGTGCCAGCTCGATTAGTTTTAAGTTTATATAAATTGTAATTTAATTTATGAAATTTCTTTTTATTTAATTTCTGATTATTTATTTGTTTATTTACTTATTTATTATTTATTTACTTGTTTATTTATTCGTTTATTTATTTATATATTTATTTATTCATTCGTTCGTTCGTATTTTCTGAACATATCCTATTTATTTAATTCTTCTTTACCTTATATAATAAATGCCCTTATTATATAAATATAAATTATTATGTTCCTAAATATATATATGTTGTAGTTATATTTAGTAAAATTAATTATTATATTATTACTGCGTAAAAGTCCTGTAGACAGGCGCTAAGAAGTAATTGTATTTGTTGTATATTATTGTCTAATAAATTGGCCTCACCCAGCAGGGCATAGCTGGGATTGGGGAACTTTAAAAAAAAAAAAAAAAAAAAAAAACGTGCCATGTACTGCTACAAAGGCCAGAGGCACGGAAGATTAAATTAGATCTGGGATAGGAGGTTAGTTTTTCTGAGCAAGAGGAACAGCCGGACTATAGCGGATTCGTCATCTCGAAGGAGGTGAGCGAGAGTGGTTGGAAGAGAGAGGGAGCGGTGTGTATGTTTGAATTTTTGGCAGTCTGTGAAGACGTGTTGAACTGAGATGGGGACATAGCAAGTTGGGCATATTGGGAGGGGAGCTTTGGATAGTAGATAGGAACGGGAAAGAAGTGCATGGCCAATGCGCAGGCGGCACAGGGAGACTTCTTTTCGATTCTGGCGGGTAGAGGTTTGCCAGGTTTCAAAAGTTGATTTAATGCTCCTTAATTTCTTGGTGGTGGGAATTTTTCGCCATATGTCGGCCCATTTCTGCTGCGTTTTTTTTAGTTCGTATATTTTATATTAAAAAAAAAAAAAATTATATTGAAAATATAATGTTTTAAATTAAACTATATAAATAACATAAAATAAAAATATATTACAGTTTAAGTTAGAAGCTTAATAGATAGAGAGGCTTAGAACGGGGGGCTAAAGCCCCCCTATATATATATATATATTTAATTAATTAAACTAATAAATTTAAAATATAAATAGATTTTAATGAATATATTTATATCATTATATAAAAATATATTCAATAAAAAAAAAAAATTAACACTCTAAATCGAAAAAAAAATGGATTAAAATTTTTTCTGTGTTTGAATGACAAAAAAATGAGTTTCGAGAGAAAAAAATTTTAATTGCCTGAAATTTTTGAGAACATTGACCTTATTTTGAAGGATCTTGAAATTTATTAGAGAGATAAAATTTTTGTCATTCTTTTGAAGTCATTTAGAAACTATTGTGATCCCTTACATTCATTAATAATAATAATAATAATAAAAGAAAATTCCACTCACTCTAGAAGCACATTGAACCGAAAAAAAAAAACTTAAGCAGTCATGCTACATGGCTCGAGCTAAATTTTCAATGGAGTTTCACTTGAAAAGTATGAAATAGTAGTCGTAAAATGGCTGTGAAACTTTTTATAGACTGGAGAGAGGATTAAAAAATAATCATGGTAAATGGTCCGCTTTCTGATTGGACATATGTCACGCGTGTAACGACCAATCATAAGGCTAAAATGTGATAAAATTTAGGTAATTTCATTTCCACCTTTCCGAATGACATCGTTCAGTTTTTAGTGAACGACTAAAATCGGTTTGTGATTTGAATCATCAGCTGATTCATCAATTCATGTTCTTATTTTACGAGTAAGTCGAGATAATTTGCCATTTTCAGATTTGCTGATTGGTTGTTACACGCGTGACGTACAGCCAATCAGAAAGCGGACCAGTCATTATAATTACTCTATTGAAATTTGATTTCTTTAGTTGAAAGAAAATATTTAAAAAATTTCAATGTTTCAAAAAAATTGAAAAGAAGAAAAAAAGTAAGCAGCTATGCTGCAATACTGAAGCTGAATTTTTGATTGGGGCTTGTTTAAACTCGCAAATAATGCTATTCAGACTCTCCCAATCCAAATAAAAAATTGGACATAAATTTCTATAAATTGGTAATTTGAACTCTATGTGATTCAAAAATACAATTTTTTAACCTTTCGTTTTCCTCCTTCCTCCCCCCCCAACCTTAATTTCGCCTAAGCCTTTTCAATATCATGGGTGAGGATGAATATGAGGTATATCCTATATCATATATGGTCTCATTAAAATTTCAACGAGACAAATATTTTCCAATTTTCAAGCATACAATGACGTGAAATTTTATTCTCGCGATTTAAAACATATTTGATTATAAAACCAAGATTCCCGCCAAACTGGCGAATTCACGCCTCGCTCAGAACGAGATAAGGCATTAGGCGAGCACGCGACATCGATAACCATTAATTAAGCATCGTGTAAAAAACCTCATTAAAACGATCGCATCGTCGTTAATCAGTCTGTAACGGGCTACTGGTGAGATGAGGCGCGGCGCAGGTACACGTGTAATTCTGTTTCATCGGTTTGTAATCGTTTAAATGTTGGCTCGGGTATTAAGAAAAGCTCGGAATGTCATCATCGTCTCGCGTACATATTATTGGTAGGTCTAGGTAGTAGGTACGTCACGTTTTATCGTATCTAAAACGAATACTCAAGCATTTCCGTACCCAGTACAGAGTTCGAAATCGATTAAAAATTTTCTTCGAATCATCAAGAGGAAACGCGACTGCCCATAAGTGGACTCGGAGATTCTGTTATTATTGCAAACACGTGCGAATAATTATACGCACCACCCGTCTCGAGTTTTCCCAATTGCAGATACATATACACATGCTGTGGAAATGTATACGTTCAAAACAGATAAAAGGGGAAGGTCATGTACACCGATGGGTTTTCGACAAAACGCAAAATTACCCTCGACAAAATTCGCGCCGAATCGAAAAAGGTCACGGTCATTTTACCACGCTGGCTGGGAAATTCGCTTAAACGCGATGGCGGTAAGATTTACCGATATGCATTACGGTGCAGCTATGCTTTACGAGACTGTGTAACAATTTACCCCGCGAGATCGCCGGCCGCCATGGTAACGCGATGCGAAATTTAGGTAACAGGAACACGACGCGGTGCGAACTTCGCATCGCCGTTACTATCGCACTACGTCGTATACTCAGAGAGCATTGTACCGGGCAAATAGAATTTTCGATATTGGTCTCGCGTATTAGGGAATGCTATACGCTATACAGGCGTCGTCATGGTAACGTAATCGCAGATTGTTGAAAATAAGTCGAGCTTTCGCGTTCCCTTTCTACGAAACCGTACCGTAATAACATTCATCCCGAATACATGGCAAGCGTCGGTGCACTTCCAGGGTGTGTTCGCCTTATATAACTTTTCACCTCGAGCGTTCAAAACATTCGGCGTGATTAGCGTAAAGGTGGTTTGTTTTTTTTCAATAGGCCTTCAAAAAATTACAGCTTGATAAACAATACTTTTAAATCACTTTACACGAGAATTTTGAGCTGGGAATTTCTTCACGTTTTCATCAAAAAAAAAGTTATAAAATTAGGGTTCGGTTATTTCAAATTTTTTTACATTTAAAAATGCCAATTCTTATCTTCCAAAATTCAAAAAACTCGATTATTTACTTTCTTTCAAGATTAGAAATACCTAAAGAATATTTCAAATTTATATGGAGAATAGGATGTATTACAGGCAATAAAAAAACCCTATACTTTAATAATTTATAAGCTCATACGTTAGGTTTTATTTCGACTCGAGAGAAATGTTATGCTCAATTTTCACACTTCAGGGTTTCCAAAATCCTTACACTTGAGACTCGACTAAACTTTAAATATTTTGAGAACATCCTACAGGTAAGAAATACGAAACATTATGCAAATCTGGTTCATAAAACCACAAGTTATTAGAAAAATTGGAGAGCAATTTTTGTGAATTTTTTAAGAATTAAATTCGCCTCCAAAGGTTAAAAGAAAAATTATAACTGTTTCTTCATTTTTTTGAATTCTCTGAAAAAATCGATGAACTAACTAAGTGATTTTTGGAGGTATATTTAAACGTCACTCGAGTGAATTTAATGATAGAAAATTGTGAAAATATACGTAAGTTGCAACTAAGTTTGAAAACTATCGCTCAGAAGCAGTGCAAGGGGAGTACGCGAAAGCTTTTGACGGACTAAGTTTTTGATTTACACAGCACAAAAAACACTAAATTTTTGATTTCAAGTATTGATCATATAATTATTATAGCCCAGCTTTCCAAGGACACTGATCATCATATATATCCAACCCAAATATCCCAGATAATCTTAAAATTATCGAAAAAATCCTCGCATTTCTGCGTAAAACACTTCCGTTCCCTAAAGAGTAAAATCCCACTGAGGGCGTAATAGCCCTGGTAGCTAAAACTGCCATAATCTAAAAAAAAAAAGTAAAAAATGCTAAGAAAGCACTCAAATGGGGAAAATGAGAAAAAAAAAAGTTTGAAAAATTGATAAATTATAAAAAAAGACAAAACATCCAAAAACTCAAATATTATAAAAACGAAAATACTTCATTTATTAAAATTTTCACTGAAACTTCTTTGGTATCTTTTTTTACATTTTATTTGAAAGAAAAATTAATGAATTTAAATAACATTATGTCAGTAAGTGCTGAAAAATAAGTTCTTGGAATTTTTCATTTTTATTATTATTATTATTTTTTTTTTGTTTTTCATTTTATTTTTATTATTATTTTTTTTTAATGTCGCTCGACTACGAAGGCCATTTGCATCAGAATATTACGATATTGTCCTTAGGTTGAGTTACAGAGATATAACAGTTTTGAAACTGGATTAAAGATCTTTTTTTTTTAATAAATTATTGACGACATGTACAGCACTGAGCTGGAGGCGCGCTTAAGTAGTGTTACAGGAGTGTATATAAGGCGGTTGAGTGGAGGAAATTCAGTAAGTATAGTATACGAGTGGGATCATTTTTTAAAATGTATTGGATTTCGGGTTTGGAAAAGTTGGAGTTTCTATAAATGGTGTATTTTGAGCATTCTAGGAGAATATGGGTTACTATAATAGGAACATTACACGTTTCTCAGATAGGAATGGGCAGTTTATTGAGGAGATAGCTGTGGGTGAGGAGAGAATGTCCGGTGTGGATTCGGGTAAGAATGACTTGGTCTCTGCGAGATTTGTGAGTAGGATATTTCCAGGGCTCTATTACTGTATGGATTACTTTTAGTTTGTTGGATAAAGGAATTTGTCTCCAGAAATATGAGAATAGGTGATCTGAGTGTATTTTAATTCCCGATTTTTGTATTTTAAAAAATCTTCAAATTTTTCACAACACTTCTTCAATTTAAATTACAGAAAAAAATCTTGAATCTTTCAGCTGGATTTTTAATCAAAAATATACCTAATACAGCCTACATGCTTTTAATAGGAAAGATAAAGAACTAGAAGGATGGTCTTCATATCTTAAAGTTTCAGATCATTTGCATTTGATTGGTGAATGCCCAACTCTTACACAGTTAGGGGTCAAAGGTTGTATATTTGAATATTTAAAGTCACATTTTCAGACTTTTTATACGAACAAAAATGACCATTTAATGAAATTTTGAAAGAGATGGAAAGACCTTTTGAAGCCTCAAAATTTTCTACTATGATGTCGTACGATGGAGTGACTATATACAAAATTCAGCTTCCTACAAAAATTTGGAGAGAAATTAGAGTAAAAGAATTATTTCGACAAAATTTAAAATTTAAATTGTAAAATTTCTCAAATCTTCAATGCATCTTCATTAAATCATCATAGAAAGCTAAAACTTTGTGTATGAACTTAGTTAGAGATTACAATATAACTCCTTTAATTTGGATCAAAATAGCTCAAATTTGATCGATATAGGTTCATGCATAATTATTCAAGCCAAAAAGTATAACATACTTCAAATTAAACTTTATAAAAGTTACTGAAAAGCATAAGAAGGAATTATAATCATCGAAATGTAAGGAAAGGGGAAAGAGCAGGTAAACGAAATGTGGAATATTTTAAATCATATTTTTAAATCATAGATGGAGCTCAAATTATCAATTTGTAAGTATTTCAAATTAATATTCTACATGAGCTCATACAATAAATCCTAAAACTCCAATTGAAATTATAGCATAAATTATATTAATTTTTCTAAAAATTTCAATTTTTCCTGTTTCTTGATTTATAATTTGAGATATAATTCCAAATCCGGTAAAATTAAAATATAAACTTCAGGATGTCCGAAAAATCAAAATAGATACTGATAAAGAATTGGATTACAATTTCCACGTGATTTGGAGATGATAAGCAGGTACTAGGAGTGAATGAAAAAGAAGAACAGTAGTCTGAACATGCTTCAATGAAAATTCAGCTCCAGCAATTCGACATGGCTGCTTACATTTTTTTTTAACATACTGAATGCCCCTCTTCTTCCACCCCCTCCCCCCAAATTAATATAATATTGTTCATTTTTATGTAGATGGATCAATAATTGAATAGGTACTGTAAGCTAGGTAAGTGTTATTTTAAGAATCAATGAACGCAGAGAATTAGGTATAAGCCATTTCTGTAATAACAAAGAGATATATCTTAGATATAATAGTAATTAATTATGAACTTATGAGTGATAAATGCCTAGTATGAATATAATGCAAAAATACAGAAAACAAGGGGGTTCTCACGTACATTGAAAATAGTTTTAGAACCCCTGAATACCGAAAAAATTGAGAAATAATTTTTTTCTGAAGTTCAGGAGACAAAATATGACCCTCAGGTACAATAAATTTTCAAATTACCAATATTAATTTTTTTCAATTTTTTTTTAAATCATCAAATTTTCAAAAATAAAGCTCATTATGGAGGGTATGAATATAGACCTAGAGGGCTGGAATTTTTTCGGACATACTTTTTGGAGTCATTTTGCAACTATCAAGTGCTAAACAAAATCGATTCCCCCCTCCCCCCCAAAAAAATCGTTCCACCCTTGTGAGTAATTCTATACTAATCCTCCTCTACCTTTTCAAAATCCCTATGGGCGCCACTGCTTAATAAAAATGACGGGTATACTAAAATCCATTTCATGCAAATTACTCCTGCGAAATCCTGGATTGAACTAAGCTCAGCTATCTCCGATTGGATCACTTATTCTTTTTTTTTCGTTCAAAAAGCAACATATGTAAGTACATAATTGGAAATGCTTTCAAGTCATAATTACCACGCATAAAAAGCAGGTAATACGTTCGATAGTGTCGGCCTTTGATATAGACCAACTATTCATACAAAGACACTTCGCAACGGGCCAATAACTATAATTAAAAGATGCTTGTAAACTTTTTCATTAACATTAAAAGCCCTCCCATGACCGTTACGCGTCGCGACCTTTACACCGCTCCGCGCTTCGTTGATCTACGAGTAGGTACCAATTTTTTCAACCTTTCGACAACTACGAACGTCCGGCAACCTCATCGTTCACGCTACTACCAAAACCTATCGTTTAATCGTTGAGTACACAAATGTCACTACGAGCCGCTAACGTTGCACGCCGTATTCGTTAACAGTTCGTCATTCCTTTATGGTTATAATCTACGTAACAATGCGCCAATTAAAAGAATGTAACGCGCATACGATAAGCCACGAATATACAATCGTATTATATAACCCGTGGCATCCCATACGTAAACAAAAATAACTGCGCGTAGTTTGCATTTAATTAAAATATACTTCGGTAGCCATATTCGTTGTAATGTTTACCGTTTGTCGTGTTTATAAATTTCCCTTTTTTTCTACGATTCACCGGCGTCGACGAGCGAAAATAATATGCAATCGTTATGCATCTTTGTATGCGAATTTCAATCGTTGTAAACACCATCAAAAGATTAACTCTTAATAAATTCGCATATCGTGTAAACATTCGTTACAAGGTATACCGCGTCGAGTACGCGTATAATGTTTTATACTCGAAGATTTACACATTTTATGCAATTTCGCGTACTATTCATAGGCTGCGAGTAAATCGATAAAAAGTATATAATACGTGTTTATAAATAGCACGCGGTGCAACGGCAGACTATGGAGGAAAAAATGCTATAGCGATTTGTACAACTCGGTGTTTTTATACGCGGTAATAAAACAACAAAGCAGATCGAATGCGAATTATTTTATTTATTTTTCATTACCATCCAGGTACGAGCTATACCTGAATTAATTCGAAAACTGTAATGTAATCGTCACGTGTGTAATACTTGATAGTCAAAATGCGTTAAGATAGGTATTAAATTGATGATGTAATTTATTTTAAGTGAGAAAAATTTTCATCCACTCGTGTCTAAATGAACCGACTAATGAATTCATCAGCATTCTTATAGCTTTTCACAAGATTTCAGCTGAAAAGTTTCCGAAATGGTACTTAAATCTTATTTTACGAGCATGCTCCAATGAAAGAACTTTACGAAAATGGCGTAAAATATCCCATTAAAAAAAAAAAAAAAAAAAAAAAAAAAAAACTAAAACAATATCGTTATTTATAAAATTGAATGTAAAGTTATCATCGTGAACAGATGTCACAATAATATTATCAAGCATTTTAGAAATTAAGTTAACAAGGAATTTGAGAGGAATTTCCTGGTACTAAAACGAAGAACATTCAAACATACGAGCGTATACATTTCATCAGACTAAACTATACATAATTATGTAGTAAATCGAGTCAAATAAACTTCATTTATTGGTAGTACGTATTTCTGTACTAAAAGGAATATACCTATCTACTCATATTTTATTATGGATTTCAAAACTAAAATATTTTTTCCTCCACTAGTTTGTATACTTTGTAATGAACTAATGATACTATGTCAAAGTATTATATCTAACTTGACAGAATATAATTTCTTTGAGAAGAGAATTTGCGACCAAAAGGTGAACAATTTCTTAAAGATAAACTTTTATTGTCGATTTGAAGCTTATAATTGGTACGGACTTAGCCAAAAATATATTATTGGTGTTTACTGTTTACATATTTCAATAAGTATTATACGTACTAGGATGCAGGGTTGGGGAAAACGAGGGGTAAAAAGGGGCAAATTGACCCCAAGCTCGAGTTCCTGTGAGGGCTCGGCATAGAAGCTTCGAATTTAAAAATTTTTTATAATTATAATTTAACTATTTCTTCTGTGAACTTTTCAACATTTTCAATGGATTTATAAACAAATAATAAACTTCGAAAAATATTTTTGCCAGTGGCTAATTCTAACCCTCTCTTTCCCTGAAGAATAGAAGAAACATAATGGTTGATTGAAATTTCAGCTCTCCAACCCAATTCTTATACACTCCAAAATGAGTTCAAATATTTAAAAAATTTCAAAAAAATTAATTTTGGGCGATTAAAATTTTTTTTGCTGCGGAAAATCATAGTTCTAAAAAAATTAATTGGACCGATTTTGTTTTTATTCAGGCGTGTGAGCCCTTTCTCAGTATTTTTAGAAAAACTTGAATTTTCATATTTTCAAAAATTAATGATAAATGCATTAAATTTTAAAAAAATAGGTGACTAAAATTTTTTCAGAATTTGAACAAAAAAATACGTCTTTTGGGAGAGAAAAATTCGTAATTACTCGAAAATTAATTTTCTTTAAATTTTCGAATTTTTGAAAACTTTTATCTTATTTTGAGGAGTTCAGAAATTAAATTAGAAGTTTAGTATTATAACTACGATTTTTCGAGATTATTTAGCAACTACTGTGCCCTCGTTACTTGAACTTGAAAAACAAAACGAATCTGCCCCCTTCCCCCCTTCGATACATTCAGTCGTAAGCTTCTATGGCTCTATCAGACAGTAATGTGACGTAACCATAGTGTTTTGTGGAATGAAAGTATATTTTTTCACGTATAAAAACAGCATATGAAAAGAAAAAACCAAAAATCAATTTATTAGGTAGCAAACGAATAAAAAAAAAATATTAAATAAATTTTTAAAAAAACTCATCACAAATATTCAAAATTTAATTAGATAAATGCGAAGCAAATCATTTAGAAATTATGGTCAAGATCAACAGATCATACATTTTTTGGAACTTCAGAGAACAGAGCTGGCTTTGCCTTTGGATCAGCATGGGAACATTATGATATTGTGTGGATTATTTTACAGCCATATCCGCGAATTTATTATCGTTGATATCTCTTTCTTTACAAAGGCACACACACAAAGATATACATATATATATTTTCTGGGGTTTTCTTCTTTTCTTTAACCATGTAGTAGTATGTACATTGCACACCCTTGGGATTCTCCCTACATGCATCTCCTCTTCTAAACATCCTGCAAGGCGACGAGTTGATGATACAAAACCTAGTCTCCATCCTCTAATTTACTCTCCTCTTTCCCAAGTTATAAACTATTCATGATATTCTCGAAAAGATATATAAAAAACATCAATTCTCGAACAAATTTTATGAACAGAGACTTGCAAAGTGAAAAAAAAATTGAAAAACTGTTTAAATAAACTATTTTATTTTTCAGCCGATAATTTAATCAACTATCTTTTTCCCAAGTATTCATGAGTATTTTAATGATTAATCGACATTCTACATTCAAGTTCGACTAGGTAATATTGTATAATGATAACTTATCAAATAAATAGGTGACTTTAACTACATCATAATAAAGCGAAAATTTTATTATCGATAAGCGAAGATATTTTATCAACGATAAATAACATGCAGGTGCATACGATAAATTCAAACTCAGATATTTTCAGAAACCAATAATTCAAAAATACAGCCAACATTTTTGCAAAATCAGTCTTCTCTATGGTGCCGGCTAACTATATGACGTTTCTAAACGAATGAGTATAATTGTCGTCGCTTATAGTGAAAGTAATATCGAATAGTCGCGGTCACGGGTCACAGATGTATGAAAAAGAATACCGAAGGTAATCGATCCGACCATCCGAACGAGTAAGATTTATATTTGACGTATGACATTCTTTCTACAAATAGGTGTGCCAGTTTATCATCCGAATACAGCTCCGAGTAATTACACGCGATACAGTAACAAATCTGTTTACAAGAATTCACCGTGACCAGAATAAATATGTACGCTCGTGGACATTGTCTATGGCGGTACAATGGCCAGCGTGTTAACAAATAACCATTCTTTTAGCGATCATTTCATTCGCAACTTTGCTCATCCATTATAATCTTGTTCTCATTAATATATTCAGGATTCAGCATCAAATGAGGCTTCGAAGAAAGAAAAACACTTCTGTGTTGTGCGAATAAACCACCAAAATGAAGGGTCTCGAATATCGCACGCCATTTCCTCGTCGTTCATCAGACGGCGTAATTCGAGAGAGTGGAGAACTGCGAAAACGAAATGTATTTCCGTTTAATCTCCCATTCCGTCACTTCGACCCGCGCATTCATATTTCGACGCCGAATAATACTCGCACTCGAATTTACCCGGTACCGGGTTTCCGATTCGGTGAATTTCTGCAGGTTAAATGAACGAGCAATTTCTTCGATCTCAGCGGTGCTGTCGTTTAAGCCGATATACCTAACCGTTCTTTTTCCATGCAGTGGTGTACAACGAATCCGGAAGTGTATTAAATTGGTTTAATCGGTTTTGCCGAATATTACGATAGCACGATTTTACAGCTATGGCAGGATGCTACGTTGAGATAATTAATTTTCTGATTTTGTTGTTGGCACAGGTAACATCTGGTTCAACTGGGGAATCGAGGGAACGGGATGCATACAGTTGACTTTTTGATTCGGTACTACGAGCCTAATTGCTGTCTGGAACAGGATATAGTTTTGAAACTACGATGTAACGAGTGTTTGTTAAATGGGGAAATGCTGGCAATACCGCCATGAATTTATTTATTTTTGTAAGGAAAATTTTTATAGATTAAAAAATGACAATTTTTACCAAAGAGGAGCTCCTACAGTTTCTCACAAAAATGAGGGCTTCTACAAATCGTAAATTGTCTAAATTTTTACCAATAAAGTTCCCACAGACGACAGCTCTTTTCACCCGAATCCCTCTCTGATCTCCTTGGAGACTCAGAGTCTACGATTCGATCACTTTTCAGCTTTCTCATCTTAACTGGCCTCTTTAAACAGGTCTAAATCCTTGAGCACGTGCTTCCAGCCTCAGTGGCTGTATAAGGCACTAATAAAAAAATTTTAATTTAAATTTTAAAAAAAATCAAAAAATAGAAGATTTTTACAATTTTTTACATTCACAAAACCCCAAACAGAGCTTTCAGCTCTTTCATTAACCCCCTCCAAGATGATGAATCGACAATAGCCCAGTTTTTCCTCTTCCTCAAACACTCTCATTTCTCTTCCAAATGTAACTTAGTTCTTCCGTGCCTCTGTTCTTTGTAGCAGTACATGGCATGTAAATGTAAATAACTAACTAACTTACAAAACTGTGAATTGTTACTAAATTATTCTCTTACCGAAATTCTCTTCTCTTATCCTTCCTGACAAAAACTGACCTATTCTCAAGAATCCAGTCTCCCTCCTCTCCCTTGCCTCAGGCCAGAGTGGCAGTACATGCCACGTATAAAAAAAATCTACAATTTATGAAAAATTAAAAATTCGAAAGAAATTGCAAATTTTTTTTTTTACAAAATTTACGAGTTTTACGAAATGGTAAATTTTAACGAAATTATAATGTCACAGAAATTTAAAATCATTACAATCTTACAAAATTAAATCTCTTCTGACTTTCAAAACCTCCTGCATTTCTTTACAGCCACCAACCTATATGTTGTAAAATTTAACCATCCTCCTCTCCCATGCTTCTGGTCCAAGTAGCTGTACATGACACGTAAATAAATAAAAAATAAAAATAAAATAAAAAACTCTCATCAAATTGGGAATATCCACAGTTTTAAAACAATTTTAAATTTTAATTAAATTGTAGATTCCTATACCTTTTCAAAAAATTGGGAAGTTTTATAAAACATGAATTTTCCCAACATAGTAAATTTTTACAAAACTGAATTTATATCAAGTTAAAAAAATTCTCTAACGTATGAAAAATTAAGAACTCGAAGAAAATTGTAAATTTTGACTAAACTGAGAATTTATAGTTTTTTTTTTTTTTTTTTTTTTTTATACAAATTTATGACTTTTAAAAAATAGTAAATTTATGGTGAATTAAAATCACATTTTTTCGTCACTTTTTTTATACTTCAAGGAAACCTTCGGAACCGTGAATCATCGATTTCAATGGGGGAATAAGTTTAATGAAAAGCATATCATTTGGTAACCTCACTACAAAAATTTCAGCTACCAAAGTTGATATAAAGAGGAAATGGAGGGCTCAAAATTTCGAAAAATGAGTAAATTAAAATCTTCCGAACACCCTTTCTCTTCTACCATAAGATAATCTACGAACAATAACCGACCTAATGAGCTCTCCCTTTCAAGGGGCATTTTAAAGTCTGTTCCATTCGCGGAGTGTTTATTGATGAAAATATTTTATTTCGTTTCACTTCACACAGTATGTTAATCTTTCCATAATTTTATTAATTTTTTTCATTTCATCCATTTTTTGAAATCTTGACCCCCCTCTCTCCCACCTTCATATTTATTTTGAGATTTCACCCATTTTTTGAAATCTTGACCCCCTCTCTCTCACCTTCATATTTATTTTGAGATTTCACCCATTTTTCGAAATCTCAACTCCTCTCTCCACCTTCATATTTATTTTTAGAGAGAACATTTTTGTGGTAAGGATTCCAGACGATGTGCTTCCCATCACACTTGGCCAAGTCGAAATTGATGATTTACTGTTCGGGAGATCCCTTTGTTAGGTTTAAATAAATCTAAATAAATCGTAAGTCCTTGTGTTTTAAAATTTTGCCACTGAAAACAAAATCAAAAATTACGCCAAAAAAGAAAAACATTTTCTCGTATCAAACAAAAAATACAGGAAACCATCTTCAAGTACCGAATCGGCTCCATTCTCATTCAAAAATCCCTTCTTTAAAAAAAGTTCGAATACCAAATCAAACGCAAACATCTTTCGACCCTAAAAATCACAACTTGACTGATAAACGCTAAGCTCCGAGATGCCATCACCCTTCGATACATCGCGAAGACCCATTCGACCGTAGCAAAATATTTTGCCGGCGAAATATGCGAATCATAAAATCTACACGGTGCATGCTATAAACTGCATCGTCATTTCCATCACCCTTCGCAACCCCACATACCAATACACAAACTCCCTTCTCAGATACCCCACAAGAAGATACGTGTTTTTAATTAAAACTCCGGCAAAACGAGTCTCAATTACGCGCACTTGTACTCGAGTAGCACTTTTATACAGCAAACGTAAAAATATTACTCGTAAATGCCGCCATTAACCCTTTTTAATTCTCGAAATTGTAAAAAACCTCAAACATGCGCTTCAGCCAAAAGAAATGGAATCGTGTAAGCGTTAAATTGAGAAGAAAAATGGTCTTTTGAAGCGATACGAAATACACTCTCGACTCGAAACTCAGGAGCCAGGACTTGAAATTACCATCGCGAAAGACGACTCTTTACCCTTCTAGAGCCACGAATGAGCCCATCGTTGACGGGAAAGAATCACGAAATGGTGATTCGTCGGCGCGTATCGAGAGGGATACTCAGTTTATGGGATTCCCTTTCGAACGCGACAGTGTAAATGACAACTCGATATTCCGACAAAGAAACAACACATACAATGAGACGCTAAACGCGTGATATTTTCTTTAAAGTTGAGCACCTTGTATTTTAATACGCTCGACGACACGGTATTCTTATCCCATAAACAAGAATATTTACGTGTTCGTATAAGTCAACGACAAGAAAATCCTTTAAAACTCTTACAAGTGTTAACACGCGAGTACGATTTACTTAGTCGGTTATTTTTTCACACCGAGGTAGGTATAATGTTTCAACTATTTCAAATTAAACTTTTCTTACTTTCTAGTCCTGTAAATCTAAACCATATAAGGATCGTTTACGGGGAGAATTCCAAACAAAAGTTATTTTATAAATGCGTAGAGACTAGCTCCGCTAATAATATACCGAAAGTTCCCATTCCTAGGTGATGTACATATCCCACCGGTGGTGGGGGGAGGGGGGTTGAACGCCTAAACAACAGTTTTTACGTTTCATTTCCTCCGAGTTTGATCGAAATAGTTTAAAGTAATTTCATTCAATTTTCTACAACTTTACTGCAACCCACAGATTTGAGGCTCCATAACAATTGATTTAGTTAGGCTTTGTGATATTTTATATGGGAATGAAAAATGCATATAAAATGACTTGTAACTACATACCCTGCAATCATGACCTTATGAAGGTATTAGCCCCTCCCGGGCTCCCCTTTGCTCTCAAATACATATAACAACTTGAGCATGAATATTTTCATACGAGTAAAATGCGGTTAATGTGCTACATGATTATGTATAACATCTTCCGACTACATACCAACTTATTTTTATCCTGCCCTCACTTATAAATAATATACAAGATCGACGTGCGTGCTCAAAACGTGTAGGTACCTACAAATAATATATAAATTTCTATATGATGTAAAATCAATTTTCCCCCGCAGCATTCCTCGCTTTGCTCGGATTGCCTCCTCGCCCCTTCGGGGCTCGCAATAACAATTGCATACTGCACAACCCAATTTATTCTTATTGTTACCCCCACTAAGAGTTCTTCCTTTCAGCATGGGCTCGCCCCTTCATACCCTTTATACCTGTTATTCAAAACAATTTTATGACTTTACCCTAGCAGGCTTTCTTTAAAATTCACAGCCTTTTTTTCCTTTGTATACCTGCTATTCAAAACGAGGATGCGTGCGCATCTCAAAACCGATTTCATTTTGATTTTAATATATAGAGAGATAATGCTTGAGAAAAGAAATAGATAATTAGCTTAGCGCACATATTTTTCTTATGAACGAAAATTGCTCAAAATTTTGTGAGACAATTTTCATGTAAATACGCAAAAGAACCTTTTTTTGGATTTTTGATACATCTCAAAATGGACAATTAAACTTTGATGATGGTAGAGGAGGGAGGAGGTAAATAACTTAACATTTTTGTTTTTGGTTTCATATGAAAGAATGAGTCACGGACACCAACATATCTAAATTTCAACATCGCAAGTGTTTTGGAAGGAAAGTAGAGTGAACAACTTATTTTTGAGGAAGTTTTGAGTAATTAGATTTCTCGAATCTCCCATATCTCCTCATTAAATGCATGCAGAAAGGTCAAATATTGTGTGTTGAGTTAGTTTGGGACCAAAATATGACACGTTGAATTTGGATCAAAAGAGATTCAAAATGACGAATTGTTAAAATTTGAGATGAGTTCGAGGAGCCTCAAATAACCAAAAATATGATTAATATGGACTCATATAATTACTGTAAATAAGAAGTATACTATATCCCAAATTTATATTCACACATAATGTTAGAGGGAAGGCGGAGGGCTCAGCCTCAAAATGTGCTGGAAGAACACGAGAGGTCAAAAATTTTCTATTTTGGTTTCATCCGATAAAATGAGCCTAAGTGACTATCTAGCTCTGATTTTAGCTTCCTAAGTAAATTTCGAGGGAGTTACGATCAAAAAATCACTTTGGAGGGGGGGGGGAATTACTGCAGGAAATTTCATGCATCTTCTATATCTCCTCAGCCAATCCACCTACAGAGGTCAAATCATTCATATTCTAAATTCAACTTCTCAAGTTATTTTGGAAGTGTGAAAGAGGAAGGGGGAGGGTCCAGACTCTATATTGGATGTGGCCTGCAGGCATGAAGGTTTTTTTTTCAATAGGTTTCTATTATTCATGTTAACCATGTCTTTTATATTTCAATACCTTGTACATCTATATTTCGCTCGTAATTTCTTCATACGCAAATACTGATTGATATACAATTAAGGTAGACCATCTAATCCTGTTTAACCTCAAAGAATAAACTTAGAAATAAAGATACAGGTGCGTATCTGTATTTTTTATGAACTATCATCACTAATATTTGTATCATGAAATTACTCTCATCTTCACAGATGTAGGAAAGGCAGCGAGGAGGAGGCTCAAATTTTGATTTTTTTAAAAATAATTTTGAACCATTTTTTTCTTTTTTTTTTTTTTTTTAAATAAAACATCCTATATAATCGATTCATTCTTGGGGTAACTGCGTGTTTGAAAATGGAGAGAGATAGCTATGATAAACATAAAACATAATCATGTAGTACATTGGTCGCATTTTACTCACATGAAAATTTCCGTACTTAGGCTGGTATGTATTTGAGGGGGAAGGGAGGGTGCTGAAACATTTACAGGGTCATGATTGGGTTGGTATGTTGTCACAAGTGATTTTGTATACATTTTCATTCGCATATTAAAATGTCACATAATCAATTGTAATCTCAAACACCTCCAACTCCCCACCTATAGGTCTCAGAAAAAAAATGTTCATACGAAAGTTGTAGGAAATTTGATATAGCATAAAATTGCACTAAGCTATTTTTGCCCTACCACCAAACCCGAGGGAAATAAATGGGAAAATGGAATAAACAAACCATCTAAAAATGAGAGCTTTTAGTATGTTGTTAGTGGAGCTAGTCTGTACACATTATGAAAAAATCTTTGCTGTGAATTTTCTAGTACAAAAAGTCTATATTCACTGGACTATCCGAATGTTCACGATTATCGGAGGTGGCGCGCGTTTACGTCGTTTTATGGTTACCTTCATTGTTCTACGCTGATCACGGTGGATGGAAGAAATTACGCGTTGAATATTAAAATATTACCGGAAACCCGAATGATGTATCGTTCCTGTCGTTAATATACAGGTATACGCTACCTGCGAAATCAATGCTATATACGCTCGTTTCCGCGACCCGTGATAAACGATAAAAATCGTTCCTCATTAAAATACGCTCTCATCGCTCATCGGTTCCAATGGACGCCTTCCACCTGTACATACCCGCGATTTCATTCACCACTGGTGAATTTTACCGGGCTACTGTCAACGTCGAGATGCCACGGTGCTGCCATTGAAGACATAAAAGCTCGTAAGAAATTCGTCGACTTGATAATTACAACGATGACTCACGCCACGTTGATATTTTCACGTAAATATTTAGCCATTCCCACAGTTTAAATGTTTAATGAATGAAACGAAATTACACATCAAACGATGAGAAGTTGAGAAAAACGCGGCAACCGGTGGCACGGGCAACCGGGTCGAGGTATCGATACCCCTACGCGTACAACGGAAACGAAACGTAATAAATGACGGCACGACCATATGGGATATGTAAACAAGCGAGAGGGGAATGACGGACATAGGACGAAGCCGGCAGCGTGGACTTGAAATAGTACGTACGTAATTTTAGACAGTGGTGTCTAAATAGAGGTTTTCGTCGGTACGCAGATTCCGACGTGTAATGATTGGGTTGAGGAACGGGTTAGCGTCGAGATGATGGTAGTTTAATTGTACGTATAGGAGTTGTTTATGAATCACCGAATCGCCGATTACGTTTGTCAAGGCTGTACATGGTGCTGAGTAGTGGATGAAGAATTTACTAGATACCAGTGGGATGGACCTATGCTGGTGATAGGTCTTACGTGTTGTTCTGATGTCGTTGAAAATTTTTTGTATTTCTCACGTGTGTCGGTCGCAGAACTGATATCGATTACAAAGGGGTGAACGGAAATGTAGAATCATTGATGAAGATAGCGAACGAATTCGGAATGTTATAGAATTGCTGAGTCACAGCATTTTGCAAGTTTTTTACGCAAATATTTTTGACTAATATCCTATTTCCTTCATTCATTTAGTTTCGCAAAGCAAACGTCAGCACTTGATTATATTCAAATGGCAAAAAATTGACCTAAATTTTATTCATTAAAAAAATGAAGAAGAAATGTATATTGAAGAAAAAAAATTCCAATTAAAAAGACAATAAATTGAATAAATTTGAATTAAAAAAAGGAAAAACAACAAAAGAACCAACAACAACAAAAAAAAACTTCTATAAAAATAAAATTTTAATCGTCTCAGCTCCTATGTATGATTGTCTCGTAAACGGGGTGGGGGAATACTACTACTACCGAAATAAATAATATAACGAATAATGTAAAACAACACAAAGTAAAAAGATGAAAACAACAAAAAAGTAATCAAATAAATAGACAAAAAGAAAAGAATTGGACTTACATACTGCGACAAAAATAAAATAATGATAAAAAATATTTTTACTTCTTTTTAAACTAAAAAAAATAAAAATAAAAATGAAGAGAATTAATTAGATAAAATACGATAACTTTAGCTGCTTTTTAAATTCTTTCAATGATATTGGAACACGAAAGCAACTTGTCTTAAGCTTCCCCAACTTTTGCATCAAAATTATTTGTTCACCTCATGGAGCAACTCTTATTAGTCTTATCACTAACTCCAATGCACTTCATACAACTAACTGGATGGAATATCAAGCTAATTTGACCTTCAATCACATGACTTGGAGTCATAGGTGAACTTCTCCGACAAACATTCATCCATAACACGGGAAATCGCAACTCCATTTCCTCTTCTTTTTTATACTCATCCAAGGCCCTCTACAGAAATATAATCATATAACTTTTCAGCACACTCATAACCAGCAAATCGTTTTTTTTTTTTTTAATTCCTGTAAAATTTTTCAGAATGGAGAAGTACAAGTATGGAACCAACCTATTCATATGTGCAAGCTACCAGACTATAATCGCTGCAAACGGCGATTATATGGAAAGTTACTGCTGGAGAACACAGTAATTATGCTACAGTCTAAACATGCAGTGGCAGGAGACAATAAATTTATTAATATTTTTTCATGAATAAACAAATTAATCCCTCCTCCCTCCTATTCCTTTTTCTTGTAAAAAGTGATTTTCAACATGAAGTGCCTATAATAGGTATTTCTATAGGTAGGTAATGGATAACTGTGATTAGTGATTACACTCAATGGTAACTCACACGCTACCACTGAGCGCAAAAAAATTTTTTCCTTTCTTTTTTCATATCAAAATTAGAATTAGAAAAAGGTATTTAACCTTCAAGTTGATGGAATAATTATTTAAATCTAACGTTATAATTCACAGGGAAAACCCCAAATTCTGGGACTCTGGAAAAAGTGAAACAATGCCAACAAAAAATTCAAATCTAATCTGATCCGAAGTTCAATCAGTTGAAATTTAATTAATTTGATTTTAAAAATTCAATCCACCGTTATCAACTTGTAAAATTCATTTTGATGCCATTGGATTTAATTTTCATACTACATTTGTTCAGGTCAAAAAATTAATTCAATGTTGATTCAACTGAATTCAGTTGGATGAGACCAAATAAAACATTTTTTATCGGAATTGTTTTCAAATTTTTTCAATTTTTTTACCTTCTGTGAGACTATCTGGAGAAACGAGAACTGATGGCCTTTTTTGAATTAGGACTCAGACTCACATTTTTTTTGTAACTTAGATTCAAATCGCCACACCATGACTAAGCTTACTACAACTACGCATACAGACAGACGTCACCTTTGATCCACATCACAGGTGTTGCAATTTTATTACATAGAAGGGAATTTTTCAATGTATTTATCATAAAGATCTCCACTAGAGTTAAAGTAAAATGGATAAATGCTCCTTTAATAATTTCGCTGCAGAACTTCAACTGCCAAGACAATTTGAAGAGTATACAGAAGAGTTCAAAATTCCAAAAAAAAGTATCAAAAAGAAGTTAAAATGCAAATGCGAAAACTGAAAAAATTTATTATAAGCCAAAATAAGAAGGACATAATATCTGTATATAAAAGCGATTTTAAATCTAGCGGTGCTAATGTAAGCGAAGGAGATCGTGTGGTGGCGGATTTTGCAAGTTGATGCACGAGTTCATAGCCTGGTATGCTGATATGACTCATCAGAGCAAGTTTGCCAACTTCGAATTCACTTCTAATACAAAATTTACTTCCAATTTCGCAGATTTTATCGGTCAAAATAAATTACTTTTTTCTGGATTTTATTACCTTAACACCAACAGTTTAATGAATTTACTTCGCAAATCACATTATCTTGATGAATTCATTAACCTTCTTACACAGACACTTGGACACATTAACAACTAGTCAATTCATTTCAAACGATACTTCAGTCTCTGATGTTTCTTCTTACATAATTTTTTTATTGCCAACCTCGATAATTAATTATTTTGAGAATAAATTAACAAAAAAAAAATCTTCATAAAAACCGTGCAACCATACCAAAAAACATGTGATATGAAGATAGGTATTTTTTCGATACTAATTTTCTCCTCTATAATAAAGATATTTTTTTAAATTTCACCTAGCTCGCGTCAATTTTTAATAATTCGTGATACTTTAAAGGTCACTGGCTTGCTGAACTTCGTTAATAAATAATCCGAAGGTTATTTTTTCTCCAACAATGTAACCTTCATTTTAGCCATTCAACGAATACGTCAACGGGTCGTCGGAGTGAAAGAAAACTCGACTTTACGGCTTTCAAATAATTTCTCGTACCATGTGCCAAGAGACCAACAATAACGGAATTTATATTTCATAAGGGTGTATATTTTCCGCTTTATTATGAATCCCAGTCCGTCTGATGTCTAGAGGTTTTACCGAGGGTTTTTATTAAATGGACGTGGTAAGGTATAACAATTGGCAATAGCTTTTTAGAAATTCTGTGATACCTAGGACTGGATAATTCGCTCCTAGTTCCCTTTACGTGCCTATCAATCGTGTTTAATTTTTTTTTTCATCATCTATAACGATCCTCGAAAGCGATAACTCATGGGTCGTGGAAGACGTAACCGTCAATTTATCAATCAACAGTTAGCTACCGTTTGTCAGACCACCATCCAAGAATAAACTCAACAATCGCCATTAAGATTCATTTAAATTTCATAGATTCGTTAGCTATAGTCTTTTTTTGGTTTGTAATTCGTGCATATAAATCACCTAATTAAGGGTGTATTCTCTATACTTAATTTCGCCAGTTTCGGTCGATGGGCCGACCGTGAATATGGTAAGTATAGTAAGTACATGCGAATTGGTAGCGGTAATATTTACTTACTTTTAATTCAACGTTGTATGCTTTTTTAATTCGCTGCTTTATTTAATAATATAGCCTTGGAGAATGCGCGGAGGTTGTTAATTAGAACTATTCCGAGTATGTCGATTGCCTAAACGGTAAGCAAACCGATCCGGTTATACGTGGAGCTCGAGCGAAGCGTGATTTACATTGTCATATTTGAAATTTCTTGACTGCGAAATTTACGACTTCGCTATCAAACGAGTATTTACCGTACACGTATAATTAACACCCAAGCTTAGATTTAATTTACGCCTACACCCAGACATCCGTCCACTTAAATCTCTTATCATAGGTCGGACAAATTAACCGCTCACCGGGCGCCTATATCAAAACCTCGTCGTAAAAATAACGAATCAAAAGAATAAACATTAACTATGTTTACTCTTCGCGACCATTAGTACGCTTGAAAGCGTTATAAATCCGAGATTTTTATACACGTTCGCCTTTCTTTATACCCACTGCCGCACGTTTAAAAATAAACCGTCCGACGCCCGCTTAACAATTGGCGAAACCGAAGCGTTTTCGATTACGACATTATTTCAATTTTTTTATTTTTTCATTCGGTACGATGATACGAATAGTCGAACGTACGGTTATTCATCATTATCGACCTTTTCCTTTTCCTTAGACTCCCCACTTCTTGAGCGTTGGTACGATGCGGTGTGACGAATATGCCTAATATACGCACGTGATACCTCCGCTAAGCATGACGCGAGGAGTGTACTACGTTGAATTCTATATTTAAGTCGATATAATAAATAAACGCGCCATTACACTCGGTAAGACGGGCTCTGAACCGACATTATGGATGCAAAGGTGAGAGCGTTTGAGTTAGATTCCATTACATACGCGGTGCTGAATGTTTTACCATTTTTAGCTGGGTTTTCAATGAAAAAGAAGGCTATTACGGTCCACTTAATTTGGAATGACGGGCTGGGGAAAGGGAGGGTCACAAATCTTCACCTTTTAGACTATTTGCAAATACGTAGTTGCCTACTACAATATGCACACATGCATTTCATTCATTAGCCACATCAGAAGGCATGGTAGATATGCATGATAATCTTTCGAAATTCATTGCGATGTTCGTATAAGAATTTCTAAAAGAGAAATTCTGAAATTTTTGATTCGATTCAAAATGGCGATTCACTCATATTCTGAAGTAGTGTGGAGGAACCTTCAAAGTCACAAAACTGTTCATTTTAAGGTCACGTGATCAAGTGAAAAGGAGAAACTAATATATCCGAATTTCAGCTTCTTGAGTGAATCTAGAGCGGAGACCAAGCAAAAAACAGATTTTTGAGGAAATTCTGAGTCATGAAATTTTCTGAATCTTCTATATATCTCTTCATCAAATTCTATTGGAAAGAATAAAAGTTTTTATGTGGGTTAAGTTAGGGGACAAAGTATGATTCCTTGAATTTGTGTTTGAATGGAATCACAATGGAGAATGGTCAAAATTTAAAGGAGGTTTGAGTACAATGGAATGGCTCAAATTTAATAAATATAGGATATGCTTACATTTAATTCATATGATTACTAGGAACAAAAAGTATATACTAGGTTGAGCCAAATTTCGTTTTTTTTTTTTATCAAAAAATAAAAGGGATGGGGTCACAATAATTGCTAAATGTTCTCAAAACAATGTCATAAAATTTCAACACTCTATAACAATTTTCAAACTCCTCTAAAATGAAGTCAAAGTAATATCAAATTTTCAAATTTTCAAAAAAACGAATTTTCAGGGACTTCAAAATTTTTTTGCATTTTCAGATCATATTTTCTTGTCTAAATACTGAAAAAATGTTGGCTACTGATTTTTTTTTAATTTACGATGACTAAAGTGTTTTTCAATTTTTTTATCAAAAAACAACAATTTTGGATATTTTCAAAAATTAAAGATGAATTGATAATTTATTGGTCGTGTACACGGTATGGGCTTAATTTAGGCTATTTCGGACCATAGAAGGAGAATAAGCTCGATTTTTACCTCACAGAGCTTCCCAAAACATCACAATCTTGCTTCAAATTGACTTCGTATAAATATTTTAGCATTAAAAAGCACAGACTTTTTGAATCCCCATAGAACAAAAATCAACTATATATTGCCTCTCAGGTCCAAAAAAGTTTGAATTGAGTCCTTATTGCGCATACGACCAATAAATTGCCCAACTATCGTTCATTTATTTAAATCACCGAAAAGGTTGCTTTTTAAAAAAAATTTAAAAACTCTAAATTTGAAAAAAAAAAATCAGTGGCTAAAATTTGTTCAGTCTTTTGACGACAAAATAAGACTTTGATACATAAAAAAACGTTCAAATGTCCGAAAATTCGTTTTTTTGAGAATTTCAAAATTTTTAAAACTTTTATTTTATTTTTTGGAGGAGGGTCTAAAAACTGAGTAATTGGCTAAAATTTTTATGATGTTCTTTTGATGTCATTAGGCAACTATTTTGATCCCACCCTTTCACTTTTTGAAAAAAAAAAAAAAACATAATTTGGCGTAATACACATACGAGAATACTTCATTCCAAACACACTTTCATAGTTGTCGTTGAAGAGGAAAATGAGAGATCATTATCCTCAAAATGTAATACAGATTAATGAAAGCATCAATATTTTGAGTAACGGTTTTATGAGACAAAATAAGCATAAGTTATCAACATATTCAAATTTCAGCATTCCAAGTCGATTCGAAGGTAAGTTAGAGCAAAAAACGATTTTTGGAGCAGAAAGTATAGCCATAAACTTACCTCAGTTTTCCATATGTTTTTACCAAAATCATCTAGAATGCTCGAAATGTGTACGTTGGGGTACTAAGGGATCAGAATAATACTATTGTAATGCATCCAAAATGACGGATAATAAATATTTGAAGAAGGTTTGGCGAGCTTCAAATAGGGCAAATTTGGCTCATATACTTACTAGGGCAAAAAGTATAAGTATTCACTTTGACAGGTGATGTAAAAGAGAATGGTATTTATTTCGAGCATGATACAACTGAATATGGATACAGACAGAGGTTAATAATTTTAACATTACCTATCATTGCTATCTGATATTTAATTTTTTTTTTTTAAATAAATTTTAGCATTTTTTACATGATTTATTGGCTTTGATTTACTATGATACAATAAAAAAATGATCCCAGAATTTTTTGTAATTTTTTTTTTTGAAAACTTCACGCAAAATTCGACTGTTGAAATGGCAACCCCGCCTGCAAGTTTCAACAAACCTCTATCAAAAACTCACCTCCAGTAACACAGCACAGCTGCGTACTTTTTTATTGTTTATTTATCATATCATGACCGATGGATCAAATTTGTCGTTCGTTGAGTAAACACCAGAGCTCGTTTATAACTGGAGTTGATGTCTTTTTATACAATGATTCGTGAGTGTAGTAACGGATTAGAGAATTTTTCGAAGCACTAATTCCAGCTACGAAGCTCTTTTATATTACTTTTATCGTACGTCGCTAGATATATTTAATGTTGGTGGTAATTCGTCAACCATAAGGAGTGCCATGATAGGATAGTCGTACTCGCGAAATATTCTTAGTATACCAACGCGAAGTTGAACGATCCATTTTTAGGTATTTCGTCGCCTTCGGCGTACACATTTTGCTTCGGCGTTATTTTTGGTATAGAAAAGAGTATTTATTCGTTACATCACGTCGTCGTAAGTGATTTTTAATTAAAAGCTTTCACTCTTTTTCATCTTCCAGTGGTAGTTTTACATTTAGATATAAGAAAGATCCGGTGTAATTACATATCTCGAATGTGCAATTTCTATGAGAATGGTACAAGATCATTTCGACAAGAAATTACCATATCGAATGTTCAATTCGAGATAGAGCGAATTTTCATTAATTTATGAGAAATTTTTTTATTCTTTGACATTAAATTTTTCAATGTTTATCATTTTTAAACAATTTTTAATTTTCAAACTGAGGAACTTTTTTTTGGACATTTATTTTATTTTTTGTATAAGTATTTTTTTTTATTTTTGTACTTTGTAATTTTTAAATATTTTCACCGAAGCAAAATTACAGCATTTCTTATCCCTCTTGAAATATTACGTACTCTCTCTTTTTTAGAAGCTAATTCAATTACATCATGAAATTTTTAATTTTTTTTTCGACATTTAATTACAATAATTTCGTTATATCCTTTTGAAGGGTTCTCAAAAATCTCAAAATTTGATATTTAAAAAAAAAATCTAATATTCGTGCCATCAGTATTGCATTTTTTTTGTTCAACTTCGAAGTTGAAATCTGAAAACAGAAATAAAAAATCTCTTGGTATAGTTAAGCTATTTCAAGTCCCCTTTTAATTATTAATTCAAAAATTCGATTTTGTCGTGCATTCCGTCATTTCATTACAGCAGAAGAGCGCATTAAACATAAAAATGAAATAAAGGAATAGAGAACCTCAATTTAATGTTCGAAAAAGCGTAAACGTCCACTTGAAAAAATATTTCGTTTTACTCCGGCTAAAGCAAATCATTTTGTAATAAATGATTCGTAAAATGTGGCCACTTATTTGACTACGAGTCGAACGAATAAAACTACTTAATCCTATGTAACGAAAGTGTAAAAAACCAACTGCCGAATTACGTGATTCAGTGAATGTTCCATTTATAATTCGCATTTATGCCCACGACGTGACGTTAAAAAACGATAAATTCGTTTAAACATTTCGGTAAAGAAATGTGTTCAAAATAAAAATCATTTTCTGGTATTTCATACAGTTAAAAAAATTTTCCAAGGCTGCATCAACCTGTTATTTAAAATAGGAAGACAATTGACCTAGGACTGGTACTATATGGTATTCCAGTCAATCATCACAGACAGACGTATTCAAATACGAAACAATACCCAGGATAATAATGCACATCCGATGACACGTAACAACCGACTCAAACAAACCATTGTTGAACTATGTAATTTATCTACCTTTTTTCACTCTCGTCGATATGAATTTAGACGTCGCTATCACCACTGATTTCGGAGAAAATTTCATCGAAAAATAAATATTAAAATTCTACTTGCAATTTTCTGAACCGAAGCGATACCCACTTCGTAAATCTCTCGTACATGAAGCACTAAAAAAACAACAGCTGATCGCGAGATTTGAAATAAAAGGGGAAAAACCTCGAGTCTAGCCCACATCTCCGGTGTAAATAATCGATAACAACGTTTCCAGGCTTCCAGCCGAAGCAGATGTTCGTCGTGAAACGCAGCGCCGACGACAATTGGGCTAATCAAGTGCGTGCACCCAGTTGTGTTCATCAGGTATCTGCTATTCAACCATCCAATACCGGTAAAAGCATTATACCTCGGAGACTCATTTCGAACGCCGCCAAACCAGGTTATCAAGGACTTTGCCTAGGTATAGTCGTTTATTAATAATTATTAGTACTCGTTTAAACTCGACGCACGTTTCTATTTTACCATGCAAACATCCAAAGTGTATAAGAATTCGCCAAAACGTCGAAGAAAAATAACCATAAATATTAAATCGAAGCGCCAAATCGTTAATAAAACGGCGACGGTATGCTACACACGTACCGGTGACAGACGGCGGGAAAATATTTGTCGAGTTGATCGGAATTTGGCACCGGAGAAGACAATGTGTTGTTTCTTCGGCTTGAATTTATTACTAGGACGGGATTTCTTTTTTTGTTTTATGAATGGTCGACGAAAATATAAATACGATTTCGAAATAACGACGTAAAACTGGAGCACGCTTTCGCGTCCTCTTTAATTTCGAAAAGTGTCTTGGTTCGTATTTCTTTTGTTGTTGTATGAAATTTTGCATGATTAACAAATAATCTACTATCTGTAATTCAGCTCCATGTGATAGTTGAAATCGAAAATAAATATTTCCATAAAATTTTCCAAAAAATAAATTTTAATCAAGTGTTCTACAAAATACTAGGATACACGTATTTATGTTTTCGAAATTAAAGAACAACAGCAACAATAATAGCAACAACAACAACAACAACAACAACTACTACATTTCATATAATCAAATTTCCTTTCGAGGGTATAATGAAGTGTTGAAGGAAAAAAGAGGCAGAACTTCGACTTTCAAAAATGGAAACAATTACTAACAAAAAAATATAATCACAAAAATATAAGTTTTGATGCAAAAAAAATTCAAGTCACAATCATTGTGAAAAAATACGTCAAAATTTGATTCATATACAAGAAAATTCAAAGTTCAAGAGTCGGTGATGCACAATGGTCACTTACAATGGCTGTTAATAAAGAGGTTCCAAAGAAAAAATTATCATGGAGAAATATTTAGGATATAAAACTCTTTTTCAAATGATGCAAACAATTTTAAATTTTGTAGTATGGTAATACAATAATTCACACAAAACATGAAAAAATAATTCAACATGACAACCAGAAAATTTGAATCCTCAAATTATTTTTACGCATAGATTCTAGTATTTCAAAATTTTGAAAAATTAAAATATAAAAATTCTAACTTGAGAAAATTCTCACTTACAATTTGTTTTTAAATTACGTGTTTGTACTGATGGTGAATTATCGAAATTTAAATTCATGATTTATTCCACGATTTTTCATTGTTATAAGAATTAAATAAATTTTCATAATGGATGGTTTCATATGGAATTGTTTCTTTTCGTTACAGAGGGTCATTTGGATAAATCTGAAGTTTTCTAGAAAAATAATAGATGTTAGGAATTGACGAGTGATGTGTTGCAAAAAGTGAAAAAAGGTATTTCTTCGATGTAATGATATAATGCAGATCGTGTTACCTATTATTATTTCTTCTTTTCCATTTAAGTTGTTCAGATAATGCTTAGTTCCATGTATCTTGTAAGTTGCTAAGATTGGTAATTATTTTTTCATTAATATATCTGTGATAAATTATCATCCCGGACAGAGAACATTCATGTTCTAAATTTCAATTAAATCAATTTTTTTCTCAACGCTTTCGTTTTTTGAGGAAAATTAAGAAGACTAAGGTACATATATTTTATTAAAATTTACAAATAGGTTCCCGAAAAAATTTAATAGAATTTGCCAAGACTACAATTACGTTCATTGTTTATAGGATTAATGCAAAGAAGTTTTAATCAAAGTAGGTACAAATAATATAAAATACAACAGAATACGACAACTGTACATAATTTGATAAATAAAACACGACGCATTGAGAATTGTGAACGGAAATAATTTCAGCATTAGTATTACAATTTTTTGCACATTTTTATCTAGAACAAAAATATTTATCACTTCTTCCTGTAATACCAACCTGATAATTTTTCATATATTCGCATCGCTTTGTCATTATACTTCAATATTTCGATACCACACTCCTTCCGCAATTTGCCTTTGGAGATGAAAAAAAAAAACTGATTAACCCTACTTCCTTCATCTCTCTAATTTTTTTCATAAAAGTTATAGTTCAGTCAATATAACCAGAAGCTGAATAATACATTGAAACTGCTGCTAAGAGATATTTAAAATTTATTCTTATCACATGTTACATTCCCCAGTAGAGTTCTTAATACTAGAAACCTCATGAAGTTCCTCAAAGCCACTAACATCCCTCCCCAAATTTAGTCCTTCCCTCAGCCCGTGCCTCTGGCCAAAGTAGCAGTACAAGGCACGTAAATTAAACAAGTAAACAAGTAAGTAAACATTCCCTAAATACCACATTCTTGCTTCAAAATGGCTTTGTGTCGTTCTAATATCAAAAATTTCAAACTTTAGGAACCCCTGTGAAACATAAATCGAGCATATTTTGCCTCTGAAGTTCGAAAAGGACTAGATTAAACTTATACTGTGCACACAAGTAATAAATTACCCACTTGTCGTAATTTTTGAAAATAACCAAAACTTGTATTTTTTGAAAAAAAAAAATTAAAAACGATAAAGACCTCATAAATTCAAAAAAAAATGGCGGCAAAATTTTAAAAATTGATTTTTTTGAAAATTTCAAATTTTTCAAAACTTCGAGTTCATTTTGGGGATTTAAAAATTGAGTAAGTGGGTTGAAATTCTAACGATGTCGTTTAGAATCTATTTTGACCCCGCTCCCTTCATCCAAAAACAAAAAAAAGGAAATTTGGCTCCCTATCGTATAGGCTAGTTGCATACCTGCCCTATTCGTTTTGTGGGAACGCAGGAATAAGGAGGTAGGATATACTCTTATTACTACTTCACTATCGTATATCTCAAGAAGTCATACAGAAGTGACTGATCACACGATATCGTAACTAACTTAAAATGCACTATGCACGAAAAATAAACAAAAATCACATGACATTTTTCAGCAAAAGGGACAGCGAATCGAAGATATTATACAGCAATGCAGCCAGAGAGCTCGAGTCGATGAGCCCTACATGTAATTAAAATTTCATTAGTGAACGATTATATATTTCAAAATCGAAAATCTGTGCATGAGTCGTTCACAAAAAATGATTAAATGATGAATAGTCAGCAATCAATCATTTATCTCACTCAGTGATTTCGTTCGTGAATAATGTAATTATTTTAGGAACATTTAATGAATCATAATTCAGTGTTGTAGGTAGTAAGGTCCATTCATTACATACGTGTATAGTAGCCCCTAGTTTTTTAGGTGAGTTTTTAACTTAAAAACGATAGCTATTATAGCCTACCTAATTTGGGAAAGGGGTGGGGGAGGGTATTCATGAAATTTGCTCAGAACTTGGTGAAAGACTCTTCTTAGAAGTGCGACAAAAAAACTTTTTTGATAAATTTTAAAATGGCGCATCACTCAAATTTTTAGGGGAGCTGGAGAAAGGGCAACTAGTTCAAATTTTTTGTTTTTGATTTCATATGAAAGAGTAAGCCACGGACACCAACATATTCAAATTTCATCTTTTTAAGTGTATTTTAAGGAGAGTTAGGCCAAAAATAGGCTTTTGAGAAAGTTTTGAGTGATGAAACTTGAATCTTCCATATCTCCTCATTAAATCGACCTAGAAAAATCAACCTTCGTGTGTGGGGTTAGTTGGTGATCACAATATGAACTCTTGAATTTGGGTCAAAATGGATACAAAATGGCGGATTATCAAAATTTGAGTTAAGCTTGAGTAGCCTCAAATTAATAAAAATGTAATTAATATGAACTCATATGATCATTGCGGATGAGAAGTACACAATATTCTCAATACACTTCCATGCATGATGTTGGAGGGGAGGAGGAGGGGTTATCGACCTTAAAATGTTGGGGGGGGACACGAGAAGTATTAAATTTTTCATAAAATGAGTCCAAGTGACTAACTTGAATGTGATTTTATTTTCATTATCATTTCATGTTTTTTGAGGTGGAAATTTGTGGGATAGCCAAGTAAAAGAATTACACCACCTAATGCCAAGTCCCAGCTTAAGAAATAATTTTGAAATCCTCAAATTACATATTTATAAAATACATTTTTTTACGATAAGAATAGAATCACAATCGAAATACTATCAACGTATTCTCGCGCATCAACAGTTATTTCACATCGTACAAATAACGCCGCATCATTCGCCTTATCAATGACGAAAAAAATTTCTTCGCAACGATAAACTTCGACCTCATCATACGCGGTGAATAATAGACGATAGATAGCAACAAATATTTTAAACACTTCATTTACTGGTATTTTCGCCACTTCGCCATCATTCCAATAGCTATGTATTTTTCATCGTATACTCGAGATGAAAACAACACCGACGAAAAAACCATCCTTCGGCTACCCAATACTCGCATTTTAATAATGCAAGAGGCAAGGTCGTAACCCAAGGAGAGCAGCTGGATCGTAGAGCAGGACAACAGTGGCGTTGAAAACCAGGTGGTAAACGATTGTAGGTGCCAGTCCGGGCAGGTGTGTTGGCGCACCGTGCTTCCAAACTCGTTAGATGCGGCGAAAAAAATAAATCTCCGAACTGGTCTCGGTCGAATCACTACCAACTCTATGTTCCGAAATATACCATCGACGGAGACCAAATATTCGTAATTCTGTTACATAGGTCATGACGCGTAGCCCGTCGGTATTTATGGGTCGATAAAATGGGAAATCTGTCTTCGCCTGGATCTCGTATAATCGTTGTTTACACGATGAACGCGAGCCAACCTTGCCAATGTAAATACTTCGATAAAAACCAATTTTTATTTTATTCGATAATCGCAGCTTCTGCGTTGATGAAACAATGACTTCTTCGTAATGCCAAAAATGTCTCCTTTTTACAACGCTGCACCCTAGGCATATTATTTACTTTGCTAATGGTGTTTTTAATTTCAACTCGACGTCGTACTTCTAAGAAACGAAACACGTCGAACCGTTATACGGACAATTGGCCGATAAAAGTTACACGTTTGTTTCTTTGGCAATGCTTCAATTTATCGAAGATGAAAATTTTTACGACAACGTATTACACTTACCTCATGCGCTGATACTTTATCTATATACTTGGATCGCCTCGAAGAACAATTCCGCGAACCTTCGTGGTCGGGATACCGAAAATACCTCCATATAAACATGGTTATTACTTCATCGAAGCGTGCACGTCACCATGTTTCCCTTTTACCTATTATTTCACGAATAAACAAAGACTTCGGCTGGATGACCAAAATGTACCGACGTAGGCGTGTACTGCATAGGAGAAAGACAATATTGGTCATTACTAAAATCTTGAGCACGTTAATAAGCGGGTCCGAGCATAGGACGTTATGCATGTTCATAATAACCACGTGTACGCGAGCATTTCTTCGGTATACCCATTCTCTGGACCCAGGGTATGCATAAAATTACCCATTATGCTGGTACGTCTGGCTAGTGTAAGCCTTCATTAGTAAATTTATACGCATTCTTGTCGTCTTCCAAAACAAATATCACGATACGCCACACAAACGCTGGTCGCAATGGTACCGATGAAATTGTACCTACTTGTATATGAGAGAGAAGACCTTGACTATGGGATGAAAGTACTTTCGTAAATGTTGACATGTTCGAGTTTTCAAGAGCGTGTTAAATCAGTGACCATTGTCATTGCCCGTCAACTACTATGTCGTATCAGAGAGAATACATATTCGATAATACGAAATTGTATTTCAATTTTAATTAAGCCATTATACGTCCTTTCTACGTGTTGAAGAATAGCATTAGCGTACAACAGTTTCCCGTCTAATGCTCCAATTTTCGCGCCAGACTAGCAGACTGAATTAACGGTAATTAGCTTTTACAGTGTTTAAACGTTTCCTGTTCGAGTCACTGGTATATACAATACATCGTAGACCATAGACTACCGAAAAAATGAAACTGCACTTAGTGTCGGTACGCACGAGTATAACAAGCTAGTACGTAGTTATTATACGATTAAGACTTTTAACCATAATCTCGTTTATACTCTAGTCCAATGAGATTCACGTCTGCACGTGTATATAAGTACATGGTAACTTAAACGTAGAGTTGGAGTGAAAATATTATTTGAACAAAGACATACGTACGTTTTCTACGACGTTTTACTCTTAAGGCGAGCATGAGTATTCGGAGTGATTACAGATGCATTTAAAGCGAAAGTTATCAAATTTAGGATAATGTATCTTCAAACTTGAAGCACTTGGTATAATCAAGAATCCATGTTCAGTTTACATTTTGAAAACTTGTCCTATTATCAGGCTCGTAGTTGGCCCAACATTTCAAGTACAGTTAATCCAATGCTGGAAGGGCTTTGACTAATTTTTTTTTGTTGGTTGTTACTTTTGTATTAGATGCAAAACTTCACTATGAATGGTTGAAATTTTTCTAGAAGAGACTCACTCCCTCAGCCTTCCTATGATTACGAACCTACCTAAAATTACATTATGTCGAGGAGTTGAAATTTCAAAATTGACAGCATACTTTTTCAATATAACTAATTCTGTATCGTAAAATAACGAACTCTTTTGCTATTTTTAGGCGAGTTTCAAATAAATACGATAACTATTACAGCTTATGTGATTTGAAAAGGAGTAGTTGGGGGAGGGGGGAAAAGAGGAAACCTCCATTCGCGTTCGCTTCAAATCATTTGTAATCATTTGATAAATGTGCAACTTTTTTATTTATATGCATTATTTACCCCTCCATCCCCTCTCCCCTCCTTACACCAGAGAGGAGCACAATTCAACTATTTGCCAAAATCGAACCGGATTACGCCAGAAGGAAGGGGGGCGGGCATACAAGGGTAACAAAATTTCTAATTCCATTTCTCAATCTCTCAAAACAATTTCATCGCAAATTAAATTAACTGAAGAATTCTCGAAATGGCTTATTGATGGGGCATTTTACACGGTAAGACATGCTGAAAATTGGAATGAATTAAAAAATACTGCGGCGTTTTCACAAAAATCTTGAGAAATGGAATTAGAAATTTTGGTACCATTTATGCACTCTCTTCTGGTGTTATCTTGTTCGGTTTTGGCTAATACTTGAATTGTTTTCATATCTGTTGTAATAAGGAGAAATGAGATGGAGAAGTAAATAGTGCATGTACTTATAGAAAAAAGTTGGGCACTTATCAAATGATTACAAACGGTTTGAAACGAATATAAATGAATACGAGCACACGAACACCAAAAAAAAATCACATTCTTATTTCATTTTAAATACTATGTGATATTGCAGAAGGCCGCTAATGGCCAATGAACAAATAAAATCGTTTATTATTATGATCCTTATTGGCGATATGAATGAAATTCGCTGAAAATTCGGCCAAAGGTTTATTCGTGCAAAACTTTAGAAGTTCTTCTTCAGATTTTCCATTAGACGCAAAATGACTCTACAATCGAAATTTTAGGGAAGCTAGAAGGTAGAACAAATATCGATGTTACTATCGATATCACTATCGATATTATCGATATTACTATCGATATTATTGATATTACTATCGATATTATGAATATTAGTATCGATATTATCGATATTTTCAATATTTATGGAAATATCAAAAGTATTAACTTTCTGTGAAAATATATCGATATTTTTCGATATTTTCAAATATTGCAACTTTAAATGATATTTACTGTATATTGCGGGTAGTTTCATCGGTGCAAAGAATTAAATTTTTTTTTACATTGCAATCAGGGATGTACTAAGTTCACTTTTGAACTTGACGTTCATTCGTTCAGTTCGTGAACTTCGACCTTTTTTTTGAACTGAACTGAACTTGAAACTTTTTATTTTACAAAATTATAAGAGTTCAAGTTCAGTTCAGTACAAAAAAGTTCAAAGTTCACGAACTGAACGAGTGAACTTCAAGTTCAAAAGTGAACTTTAGCACATCCCTGATTATAATCATAGAAAGCTAGAGAGACATTCAAAATCAAAACTAACGGCCAAAAACGCCAGTATGATTGCCTTCATGAGGCAACACTATGTTTCCAATTATATAGGGCTTAAATTTTCTCCTTCTCGTTTTCTCTTTGTTTTTATGAGGTATTATATTCAGGAATGAAATATCGATATATCAGAGTTTTTTTAACCTTTCGATATTTATCGATGTATCGATATCTTACGTACACTACTACTAGAAAGACGTCGAGAGCTTAGAAATTTTTCATCTTGATGTCTTAGGATTAAGTAAAGTAAGACCATTAATATCCCCATATTTCAGCCTCCAAAGTCGATTTGGAAGTTGGAGCAAGAAACAGCCTCTTGAGTAGGGTTTAAGTCATAAAACTTCTTGAATCTTATAGGTCAAAGTTCGTATGTAGGTTTAGTTGGAAACGAGAATATGATTTCTGAATTCAAGTCCAAATGGATCCAATATGGTGGAAGCTCAAAATATGAGTAACACTTAAGAAGTCTCAAGTAACTTAAATTTAATTAACATGAAGTCATGTAATCAGTGCCGGTTTTAGCATCGCTGCTTGCGGGGGGGGGGAGGGGGTTTCAGTTCCATAAAGTCAAGTGGAAAAGATAGTAAATTGTTTAAATTACCAAAAAGTTGATTTAAAAACCTAAAAAAAAAAGAAAAAAAGAAGCTCTTGAGGGGGGGGAGGTTAGACACCCAACCCCCCACTTAAAACGCGCTATGCATGTGATTACTGAAGGCAAGAACTAAAAAGTACACCATATCTCAAATCCCCTTTTCCTTGGTTGTCGGAGGGGAGAAGAAGGGATTATTGCTGTCGAAATATGACGATGGTAAACTCACATGATGAAATGATTCCAAGTGACGAACATATGCAAATTTTAACTTTTCAAGTGAATTTAGAAGGGAGTTTTTCTCAATAAGTTGTTGATTTATGAAATTTGATGAATTTCCATATCACCTCATCAAATCGATATAGACAGCACAAACTTTATGTGAGAGGTTAGATGGAAATTGGAATATGACCACTCGAATCTGGATTAAAGTGCATCCAAAATTATGGATGCTCGAAGTTTAGGCAAGGCTTGAGGAGTTTAAAACGGCTCAAATTTGATAAACATGGAGTCATGTGATTACTAGAAATGAGAATTAAGAATTATACTGTGCCTCAAATCCCCTTTTACAGATGATGGAAGAGGAAAAGAGAGGATACTGCCATTAAAATAAGGTTGGAGGTAGACGAAATGTAGAAATTCTTCCATTATGGTTTCATATCATAGGGTGAGCTAAAATTATTAACATATTTAAATTTCAGCTTCCGAAGTGAGTTTAGAAAAATTAAAAGCGAAAAATAGCTTTTCGAGGGCGAATTAAAATACAGGAAATTTAATGAATCATCCATTTCTCCTCGCTAAACGCACGTAAAGAGCTTGAACATGGTATATAGGGTTGGTTAGATAGTAAAATACCATCCTTTAAATACAACACAAAATGAATACAAAATGGTTTACGAAAATGGTCAAAATTTTAAAAAAGCTTGAGAAACCTCTAACACGTAGCTAAAATTTAACACAGTATATGACTTCCTGTGATTCTTATGGATAGAACTACTAAACATCTTGAATTAAACTTGTCAAACATTTTTGAAAGGAATAAGTCTCTCCACTGTGCCCTATGAAAAAATTAATAACATCACCTGCAAATCGAACCAGCCTCCATTACAAAATTCAGCTCCTGAAATATACAATGGCTGCCTTCGATTTTTTATTTTTTCCTCAATTGCATACCTTTTTTGAATGAATATTGGAAAGCAATATGACCTGATTCTTATTCACATCGCCCTTCATACAAGTTCAACTAGATGCATTGTTTTTTTCCTTATAGCGTTCCAAAGCATTAGTTTCGCGTAAGCGTCAGGCACGCCAATGTGCTTCATATACAGTGGTATAACTGCATAAAAGAGTACTTTTTATTCCACTAATGCACTCGACAATGATATGAATTACGAGGGGAAAAAAGAAATAGGAGCTGGATTTTTTTCCTAAATTATGTGAGCCTGAAGTTTGTATACATTTAAAACGACTATAACTTATTGCAGTAGTTTCGATAATAATATGAATTTTTCGAGTACAATTTCCATAGATTAATAAACCTGCTTGTAAATTTTAATTGAAATTTACCAACTAACACCTACATATGTGTCTATATAAAGGTAAAGTTCTGGTTCGACATCGTAAAAAAAAATTCGAACAACGACTCGCTGATCTTAATGACAAAATTTTCCAACTCAACGTATGCTATAAACGAACCATTATTCTATTACAATAAACTCAAGTACAAAAAGCACGATGACCAATAATTTTTACAACTATTTTCCAAATTAAAAAATGGAAAATAATAAAAATAGAAAAAAAATATAAATGATTTAACATATTAAAATGATGATTCTAGTCCAACGGTAATTCATTATTCAGTAACACACGCATGTGCTATGTTGAAAATCTTCTCGAAATCATATCGCGCAGAGCTCGTCGTAATGTAATATTCTAAACTGCTAACCGAGTGTGTCCCTATTTCAGTTAATAAAACGATACATTAATGTTTATTAAGGATGGCTCGTGTTTAATTTAACTTCCTGAAATTCGCCGCGAATAATTACCATTATCGAAACTGTACGCTTTGTGAACGGAAACCTATTCAATTCGAATAAAAATCTCAAATTCACTAAAAACAACAAATCACGCATATATAAAAAATAAATGATAAATTTGAGATTGTTACGAATTACTCAGATATCGAGTATTTAATTATATTTCTAAAAATCCATTTTTACATTTCTCAACTTTTCAAGGCAGTTACTTTTTATATAGAAATCAAAATGTCTTTGTCACACTTCAGTATAGGAAATGATAGTAAAATTGTGAAGAGAATTAAAATATGGAAAGCAATAGAGAGCAGAGGTTTTCGTAATTTTTCTTACATTGTCAAACTTGTTCATAAGCTATAAATTGAAAGTACGTTTAAATTCATGTAGTTTGTTTTTTTTTTGGGAGGGGAGGGGGAAGTGGAGGATTTTTGCATACCCGGAACTACCAACATTGGATTTGATTTTTTTTTTTTTTCAAGCTGCAATTCCCAATTAATAATGATTATTTAACGGTGCTCACAAAATAAAGCATCGAGAAAAGTTTTCTCATAGAATTCGTCTACCAAGTACTGTTTCCATTGGAAATGGTTCATCGTTTACAACTCTTACTAGCATTGATTTTCGAGCTAAAAATTCTAACAGTTTTTCACAAATATCACACAAACGACATATCACAGAGATAAATAGAGTGCAAGTTTTTGTGAGGAAATTTTATGTTCTAAAATTTTTGTACAATAAATTTTCTCATGTAAGTTCATTATTTTTCGAAAAAATTGGTATAAAGTAAAAACTCTAATAGTTGATTTATTTTCTAAGACTAGCCAAATTACGCATGATGAAAATGCTTCTGGCTTGAATTTTCATTTTCACGACAATAACAATAGGTATCGTGGAAATGTGACTTTTAAGACAATGAACGATTTTTATGTAACCACTGGACATTAGTAGGTAACAACAAAAACGTGATTTACAAGGTAAAAATTCCATCTTGGGACAACTGTGAACGATCAACTTCATATTTAGTGCGTAGGGGGAGATACTCGATGAATATAATATTACTAATTTTTTTTTTTTTTTTTTACTAAAAATATCATCTTGAAAATAACGATTTTATCAACTTCAAATCGCTCTGTAGGCCTCTATTTTTAGAGAAAAAGTCAAACAAAAAAATCAGAAATAGGTATCAACATGTTTTATAATTTTGAGAATTTTTTTAGAATTTTTTGAGCTGGGGACACTAGATTTAGGCTACAAAAATCATTCTGAAACGCATTTAGTACTCACTTTTTTGTTGACGAGAGCAATAGTTCACCGCGTGTAATTTTCGTTTTTGTATCCTCAAAGTTTTATATTTCTAATACATAATTATTCTATGTGACCTTGCATAAAGAAAAAGAGCTAGTGTAGAAAACATTAATTTTTTTATCTCTTACTTTGTCTTATCTTTCGTATGGCAATGTCTCGGGACCAATGACCAACCCCCTTCCCCTCTCATACACATACAGAGCCATAGTATCGTTTCCGGGGTGAGGGGGGAGGGCAAAGTTTCGTTCGATCGGTGCTTTTTCGATGGGTATGGAAAAGCAGAAACAAAAATCTCAAAAACTACGAGCAAAAAATCAAAATTTTTCAGACCATTAATGGCGGATTTATGAGCTTATGAGGGCCATTTTTTCCATTTTTACTCGCGAAAAAAATTGAGAATGTCGAATCAAAAGCTATTTTTGTTCTAATCAAAATTGCGACTACTCTACTGAATAGAGCATACAATTATGCAGTTAGAGTAACAAGCTTCAAACATTTTAATGATTAAGAGGAACTAGAAATTTTTAAAATTTTGACATGTACAGGTGGAGGAGAAGCTTAGATTCTGGGTTCTCTCATCTAGCACGTTCTGGAACCTCTACCTCGTGGATAAAACGAACCATTTCCATTTCTTTATCCATGGTAGAAAAAACAACCTCAATTTAGTTCAAATTCACAAAAATATCTGAAAGAGTTTAATAACAAACGTTTAAGCAACACACGAAAAATTTTTTTTTGGTCTTTTTACAAAATCCATTTATCTATATAATTAAAGATGAAACAGAATATTATGTTCTCGCGTTGACAGTTTTATTTTCCCTGGTATGACAAAAAATGTTGATTACAGTCTACTGGTAAAGCACGAGCAGACCTTCAATATCGAACTCTGGTTTTCTGGTACCTTTCTATCAAATCGCATAGAAAACTTTTCAGAAACAAGACATGACCTGAGTTTTGTCCAAATATTGATAATTGAATGACTAGTAATGGAACCCCAAAAGTACCAAATTTCAACCCCCCCTGGGCCCTGACTCTCCATCTATGGGTTGTAGGAAAAAAATGTTTGTACAAAAGTTGTAGAAAATTTAGTGTAGAACCAAACTGCATTGAGCTATTTTTATCTTATGATCAAACCCGATGGAGATATAGGAAAATCCAATTTTTTGGGAGAGTTCTAACTCACCTCCATTTCAGCTACTCTCATCAACTAGGAATGGGGACTTTTGGTATGCTGTTAGTGGAACTAGTCTCTGCAAATTTATGAAAAGAATCTTTATTGGAAATTTTTACTTTAAGATAGTTCAAATTTACTGGAGTAAAAAGTGAGATGTTGACGAAAATTATTTTACATTTGATAAACAACTCAAGATGGCGACTGGTTTTTCAAGATAGGACTAACACGCAGATTCCATACTAAATTCATCCAGCATTTTTTCCAGCACGACTTAAAGTTATTAATTTCACGCACCCTTTCAATTCATCAATCTCAATTTAGACAAAATTTATATCCCAAAAATCAAATCACTTCCCCAGGCGTGATTTTTAATTCTCTTAAAACCTCTTCTTTAGCCTATGACGAGGAAAACACACGCATATTTCAATCACAATCAGCCTTAGGACTTGAGAAAAATGATAAATGAACAACGTACGAAACACACGTGCTCCCTTACCCCCTAAGTATTTCCGATACATCGAATGACGGAGAGACGAAGAGACGACCCTATCGTCACAATCGCAGAATTATGGAGGAAGGTAAAAAGTATATCGGCAGAGCCTGGTGCGAGTGTTATGTTTGGCACGAACGAACGCGAAACAACTCGCATATATAAAATACATGTTAAGGGATAAGGAAAGAGAATAAAGAGAACCCTATGATCGATTTAAACGCGAAGGGATGGCTGGTATAGCGCTTAACGAGCAATGGCCGGACGCGACGTTGCCAACTTGCGACGAATATTTTTGCCAAAAAGTACCCTCGAGTCCGGAAGTGATATAATGGTGGGAGGGTGGAAGAGGAATGAATTTAATTCAGGTGCTAAGGATTAATTTTTTTGAAGTTCGAATTCGAAGAGATGTGGAGTTTTTCTTTTAATGAATGAGATGTACGTACAGGAAATGAACGATGCGAAGGGTTCGCTACCCTGGGCTCGTAAATCATTCTTTAGGGAACCGGTTTTATCACGACTCGAGTACCAAAATTACCCTGACAATAGATGTAAATGGAATGATAATGGCACACGCGACGCGTATGGTAAGTGTATAAACTATTGTTTATAATAAGAAATGATTTTTCCCTCTATTTTCCTCATTTCATTTAATTAATCGAAAAAAATGTAAATCTGCCTACCGTGCCACACCCAAACAATGTGGAAGTAATATCGACATTTATGGAAATGTTTCGCACAGCATCAAAGCCGAAACGTGGGATAAAAACGCGTATCAGTATCTTCACCTAATTCAGCAGCTGACATGCGCGACTTAAATTTTCAGCTGTTTCGGTCACGAGTCGGCTCGCGAAATTCCGTTCCTACGCCGTTTTACGATGCAAAACAATAACAGCGGAGCTTTTGCGATTTTCACACATTTCATACCCACAAGTGCAAGCGTGCACATGTACGAACATGTAGTGGTATTCATAAGAGCTACAATTACCGTGTAAACGATACGTTTAGAAAAATTAACGCCACGAGGGTATGATTAGATGACGTCACTGAGACCAAGGGTTATAGAGAAAAAGGGTAAGGCACATGCGTCACCCTAGCAGTGATAAGCGTTGGAGGAAGAAAGCTGTGGTGAATATAAACAATGTAAGAACTGGGAAGAAATATGAAATTACTCACCGGATGATAAGACGTAGAGAAGCGCCGATAAAGCGCTACTTTTTAAACGCATTTTCGATATTAATTCACGCGCACGCACACACGAATTCACAACGAAAATCGCAACACTAATCGCATTTGATCACAACACACGCGGGTATCACCTGAAATGAAGGAAATTTCACATTAAGCACCACGAATGGACTTTTTTAATGACGTAGATATCGATAAAACCAATTTGCACGGGTTTCAGGATACTAGTTGCGGAGCTAATGGTACATGAAATTTGGCACAATCGACGCAGCAGTAATTATAGAAATTATACGACTCCTAATATCGCACAGTAGCCGATAATAAACCGCCATTTATTTATATCATTAGGAGAAACTGCAAATCGAAGCTATGGCTGTTTAACCATACGCTATAGATTATACATATATTTTTTCGAAAAACAGATGAAATGTGGAAAACCTATGGCAAACGATGTAACCCTAGCAAATTGGTTTCACTGATAACAGCCGAACACTAAAACACAACAATCGATAATCACGAAAATCGCGACAATAATCGATAAAGGTGATTCGCGTTTGTAAACAAACCGAATAAGAATTTCGGAAAACTTGGGTTGTAAATTCGATACTCACTTTTGTAAGAAAACACTATCTTCGAAACACGCCGGTAATAGCTTAAAACTATTATACGCACTAGACGCACAACGCGATAATAAAATTCACCAAATCTTGCACAACAATACTCGCGCAAAATAAATTCGAAATTTGGATTGAGGAAAAAACGTCAAAATAAATTAAAAATTACGCCCGACACTACACCAAGATAATGCTTAAAACACCGAGGTGTACTGAAGACCGAAAAACTTCACTCGCATCCAGAACACCAACAGTAGCAACCCACACTAGCGCGGAAGCTTATTATCAGTGTTGCCATGTCGGTGCGATGAAATATGAAGGCGAGACGGATAAAGTGGTGGTACTGGTTGCAAGCACGTTGTTGCCTAGTGGGATAAATTTTGATAGCGCGTTGCATCGCGTCGATGTCATAAATTTGAAATGCTGGAATTTTTTCAAGACTAATGAACCTTCATCGGTAATTTTCGTGTGGATGAGATTTCGAATTTTTCACCTTGTTGAAAACTCAACCTGATGATTTTGGTTTACCTATAAAATGACCTACTTTTCAACTAATACTCATCTCAAATTACACATTGGTAATTACATAATGTTTAATTTTGGAATAGTAATTTATGCGGCAATCGGATATTGTCAGAATTATGTATCCATTTATTTAAACATGAAAATTTTTTGTCCAAGAATACAAAAATATTTATAATTTTGTTGCATATATTATGTAGGTAAATGGTAATAAAAGTACAGAAAATAAGGAAGCTAATAGGTGCAAACTATTAGGGGGTAAAAATTAAGCTTGTTGCTTATATAGGTACCTATGTATTTATAATCATTTTCCATGCATCCAATACAAAAATTATTATTTTAAAGAAAAAAAATCAATGCTTATTGGTGAGGGTAAAATTCTAAATCAGTGAGAATCACTTGATTTGTAGATTTTTGGTTGAAATTTCGATTAAATTTTACTTATTATAATCGGTCGAATAATATTGAATTTGACTGAATATCCCGTTTAATTCAATAAAGTTTTGATTGCAAAATTTTTTCTGATTCGAATTGTATGGAGAACACAAATGAAAAAAACAAATGCTTAAATTAAGCAAAAAGAAATTATAATAAACAAAGTAGCATCAAAAATATTTAGTTAGTTCAGTTTGAGTCTATCATAGATGAATAACTTGATTCATGTGACTCTAATGTATGATGATTTGCCTAATTTAATTGCTGAAGGAGCTATGATGCATGAATTTAAAAAATGATTTTTTCACTTTGACGATGATCAAGTTTGAGGATAATAAAATGAACGGAGGTAGATGAAAATAAGCTAGTCGTGAACCAGAAACTTCATCTGCTACAGCCCTCTGAGGTACCTCTGTACCTAAAAAAATCATATTTCTTGGAATTTTTCCACGCATTCAAGGCTGTTCGCAGTGAGATTTACTCAGCATAATCTTGGAAGTGAGAAACATAGTTTTCAAACTTAAGCATAATTTAAAAAAAAAATATTTTATCAATTTTATAGTTAAAAAATCATTTCCATAGTATAAATTATGTTAATTTTTCTAAAAATTTCAATTTTTTCTATTTCTTGATTTATAATTTGTGATATAATTCCAAATGCTGGTAAAATAAGAATATATAGGTACTTCAGGGTGGCCAAAAAAACAAAATAAATGTTGATAAAGAATTGTATTTCCATTTTTTAATCCATTAAAAAAAAATTTAATTATTACTTTTTTCCTATGAACATTCAAGATATGCAACTTATTCAATCCAAAATTCTGTAGATAAAAATAATGTATTATACTTATTATTTTTTTGGTAATGCTAATATCTTCATCTCTGATCACTTTCTAGTTCTTAAAAATAATAATATTGAGACAACTTTGACCTCTGAATTTAAATGCTGAGCTCGTTGTTAGACTAATTTTAGTAAAATTCTACGATTTGAGTCCAGTTTTCGGAAAAAAAGACACAGCTTTCCTTTACTTTTTTTTGGATTCATTATGTCATCTGGATACTGAAATACTGAATATGAATTTTGAACCAGATGTTTCAAATTAAGTCTTAATTTTATCATTATTATTTTTTATTTATATATCATTGCGATGCCGTTTGCAATCTGAATTCAGTTTTTAGTAATGAAAGAGATACTTTTGCTTTATATTGTACCAATTCATCACACTACTTTAAAAATGAACTATATAACTGATGACTTAATTTTGATTCTAATGTTATAGAATGATTCTGAAAACAAGTACTTATTAAAAAAATTATATTCGAATATTAACATTATTTACTTTACGAATATAATACTTTCATTGTTTCTGTAATTTTAATTGCTTGAAGGCACGCACCATAACCAGTAAAAAAAGTTTCAGTGAAATTTCAGATTTTTTTCTTATTTTTCATATTCATAATAATAAACAAAATTAGATATCTATTTTTTCCAATATTGCAGCAACATTCCAATTTTATTACACATAGATACCTATATTTTCAAATATTACAGCAACATTCCAATTTTATTACACAACGATATTCAAAAATTGATGCATATATCTTTTTAATATTACTAAAAGCCTCATTTTTCGATGAAGACCTTATCTTCATTTTTAAAAATAACACTCATTGAAAATATATAGAACAATACAATTACTTTTCATCTTTCACAGCTTCAAGTCATTTAGAATTCAAAATTTTAAGTAAAAAAAAAACAAACAAACAAATAAATAAACAAAAAAACAGCCTGAAATATTTTTTTACGCATATTCAAACAGAAAATTATATTCAACAAAAATTGGTACCTATATACTTCTTTTTTTTTTTCATTTTATTATACTACGAGTGTAAAATTGCTAAGATTATTACGCCCCGTGTAGAGAGTTTCTTTACATTTCTTTTTTATATTTTATCTCGTAAATGAGGGATAGGGTTTTGTTAATTCGAATGGGCTGTCCGCAATGTTGGTTGCTTGGATCTTCAGATTGTCGTAGGTTTGTTTGATATTGGGGCATTAAAAAAGGAGTTGTAAGACTGAGACTTGTTCGGTGTTGCAAAATTCGTATAATATTGTTAAAAAAAAATCCATAATTATTTGAGTCAAATAAAATATAATAATATTGACACATGTAATAAATTTAAATCCAACAATCCAACAATTTTTTGAATAGAACTCTGTAATCACAAATCTGTAATTGTGCCTTCTACAAGTATTCATTAATAATTTATTATCAACTTATTAAGGCTACTTTTAAATGTTCGTTCAGCGGCAACTATTTCACTAATACTATTAAAAGTCCATCATTTGCTGTATAATGACTGAAAAAATATTTCAGATTCAACATTCAAGCCTCTTTTTGCTTTTTGAAATACAATAATTTCAACCTTAAACGTAATCCATCTCCTAACTGAATGCACCTCTTTCAATAGCCAACGACAAAACTCACAAATATCCAATGCAGTTATTCTAAACAATAAAGAGACCATTGATCACGTCATCTCTTTCCTAAGATTATCCAAACTGTTTTCTAAAGTATAGTTCCATGTATGACGTAATAGCCAATGCAGTTACAAACGCCCAGTAAAAAAAAAAACAGCTCTGAAATTATTTTATAATCAAAAAAATGTATTTTCGGTTCAAGTTTAAAATTACTGATACAAACATATAATTCCAAGACTACAGTTCAAATTATCAATATTTATACTGAAATGTATCTAGTTGTAATCACTGAAGCATTTATAAAAAAAAAGGTTTTCAACCTGAAATGAAAAACTGGGATCTTTATTTTAATGACATTAGTCAACCACTCAACACCAACTACCTAATAGCCGAATGCTCAAAATACAACCTTCACCGACCAACTCAGAACAATATTGGATCTACCGACGCATTAATGAAATTCTTAAAATTTCATTCTCTATATAATAGTTTGTAAAATCAAAATGTACCTTATGTATGAATTTATCGGTTGCAAATGGCCTTAGTTGTCAAGCGACCCAATATAAATTCATTTAGAAAAAAATCTTCTCTGCTTAAATGCTTACAGAAATGATAATTGAAATAATGAGTTGAGTAAACATTTTCAAAATATTTAAAGGCTTGAAAGAAGTAGAAGCAGCAATAATCAACTTGGATATTAATTTGTCATAGATCATCTATCAAGATAATGAAGCATTTATTTATGTATTTACACATTTTTAAATCCAAATTTTATTTTTTTATATCTCAAACAGCATTATGCTCAATATTTTTTATTAATATGAAGAAGGAACTGAGCAACTTGAAAAATAAATGATATTTCATTCTCCCTATTTTGAAAATATTAAATTGGTTTGACTCATTTGAAAAAAAAAAAACAAAAAAAAACAAGAAAAACAAAATAATATTATTTTAAAGATGTGATACGTACTCTTACGGCCAAAGTCACTAATTTTTATATTTTAAGAAAATTTAAGGCTTTAAAAATTGTCCTAAACTCCACTTAACGTATTTTAGATGATTCAGGATTAACACGACCATTACTATCGTTATTATAGAAATTCGTACGCAGGTACTTTCATGTAATTAGTCAAGTTTTGCATTTTAATTTCAAATCCATTTGGTAATTTGGTCATGCTGACTACCTCTACATTAGTAAACATATCCTTCAAATTTAACTTGGATCTTTTTTAATTTAATATAAACTTTTTCATAAGGACTCGGTGTTCATCAAAACGAGAATTTAATTGATTCCATGTGACTCCGAAAAGCCTTTAAGACTTTAATTTTACTTGAGGAGTAACTTTAGGCACTAATTAAAATTGATCTTGAGCACACTTTTTTTGAAGTTTGAAGATTAATAATCTCGATTCTTAGTACACAATACACATTACCTGATAGTTTAACTTGAAAGGATTTCAGGAAGGTAATAAATAAAAGAAAACAATTATCTAATATTTCCATGTTAAAGCACTCGATTATATTTATTACGAATAATTAAAACTACACAAAAATGCAAAATTCTTAGGCGACATTACATTAAAAAAAATTTATTACGTAGTAAAAAAATGAGAAAAATTACACTTTGCATTATGATTTACAATTACGTCTCTCTGATATTATTACGCGATGCACTGACACTAGACCTCGAGGAGTTCGATCCCAGCGTATTATGTTGACTTGAGGTAACAATACCCTGAGGAGTAAGATTCGAATAATAACACTCGAGATCATCTTCATCTGATGAATGCGATGATGGCGTATGAGGCGACAATGATTCTTGCATTTGGCGAAATTCGTGAATGGCCTCGTTCAACGACCATAGTTGTGACAACAATGACAAATCCATTTGACGAAGATCGTGCTACAAAAAAAGATAGAAAATAAAATTAAGTTACATTTCCGAAAAGGGCATAAACTTCGTACTATATGGTAGAAGAATATCATAAACTACTTTTTAAAAGCCTTTAAATAGTACAAATTCCTTTAATGTTTACAAACATTGTATAGCTTTATACAGCTCGCTATGTATAATTAAACCTCCCATCTATCCACCTATTAAGTCGTAAAACACCTAAACAATCCTATTAACGTTGATACCGCCGTACTAATTAACATTGGCCTTATATTTGGAATTTTTAAACCACTGATGTATAATTAGCCACCGGCCGGCTCGACGACGGGTTTCAAATAGCTTTCCTTCGTACGAGAAGTTCGTATCTTTTTTTGGCTCTTAGCAGGCACGTCGTTTCTTAGAGGCGATGAAAAATCCCGCAATAACATCGATGATAGATGGGTTCGTGTACGAAGGGTGTATTTTTAGTCGTTTACGCAAGCTATATAATTTCGATACCGAAATACCCGTTCCAATGCAAACTGCTCATTTCCGGCATTGATTTTAACATCTTAATGAAAATCAAGGAAAAAGAAAATGCTACCTTCGATTAACCTAAATGCATGTTCGCGAGCTAGACTAACCCTGCAAGCACAAACCTATAGCCTATAGGTATCTTCATCGGCGTTTTTTATTAATTAAAAGCCCAACGCGGAGTCTCCGGTGTTAATTAAAAACTCAAACTCTGATGTAATGGGAACGATTTTACGATTGCTTTCTCACCACGTGCCGACGCACATCGCAGGCGATGGGTTTAATTATCGTTATTTTTTAAATTTAATTAATAAATATATAGTGGTGTTATATTGCGCTACGGGGGGGCGCTCGATTGATCGAATGGAAATTACCATCGTAAGACACATGTTATTGCTTTCATCGTGCTATACTATTCTTCGGTGTCGGCGAAAACTGCGGAAACTCATTACGCGAGGGAAAGTGTAGGCTAAAAGGGAATACTTTATTAATGTCGCTAATCAACATAATGGCACCATTCGATCTAATTTTTCCGATGTCTTCGAATGTCCATCGCCTTCCTATACCTTGTGTTCCATTCGTCCGGCGCATCTAGCGCGACGATTTCTCTTCGATAATTAGTTCGCAAAAAAACGTTCCACTACGAGTGTAGAGAGAATAACTATGAAAAAAATTGTAAGCAGTCGTACCGCATTACTGAAGCTGAATTTTAATAGGATATATTCATGCTTGTACATAATGCTGGTAATTTTTCCACACCCACACGCAGAACTGAGGCTGGAAAATCCGCTCATCCGAAGAAACTGGATTTTGGAGTATACAACACATCTCGTCACCCAGTAATCACATAAGTCTATATTAGATAAATTTGAGTTATAAAGGACCGTCTTAAGTATTTTTTAAATCTTCTTTCACCCAACATTTGGAGTCTATATACCCTCGAACTGCTCATACAAACAAAATTTGAGCATTTCAGTTGCATACAGATAATTCAAGAAATTTAATGAACATATTCCTCCTCCAACAGCTGTTTTTTGTACTCACATCACTACAGGTCTATCTTTCTTTTTTATTATGTACCATCTTGGGGCATTGGAATCGCATCTCTGGTATTTTAATCTTCCTCTATAGTCTTCTCTTACTCTCGCTACTATTCTTCTTTTACTCAGGGGCGTGCCCATTGCCTCACTACTTGCGTGACTTTGAAAATACGAGGTCACTTCATTATATAAAATGATATACGAAAAAATGTCAACTTTTTGAATACATATGATGAGTTCATATACAACGAATTTGAGTACTCTCAAGGTACACGTGTTTTCCTCATATTTGGATCATGCACCATTTTGATCTAAATTTAAGGGCTCATATTCATGTTGGTTACTGAACATCATGAAAATGCAACAAAAAATAATATCTCTTTCTGCCAATCGCACGAAAAAGCAAAAAAGTGTGATAAATGCAAAATTCTATTTTCCAAAAAAAATTTCAATAAATTATAAGTATATGTTAGAAATATGAAAAAAAAAATATTTTTAAAAAAGTCAAAGATTTCAAGCTTCTCCTACCCCGATCCCCCTTTCCAAATCAGGTAAGTTGAAACAGCTATCGTTTTCAAGTAATAACTCAGCTAAAAATGAAGAAATATAGAATATTTAAGAAATTCCACGAATCAAAACTTCCTTGAGAAGCCGTTTTTTGCTTTCACTTTCCACCCCATTCACATGGGAAGCAAAACTTTGCATATACTAGTATCTGTATTTTGAAAATGCTACTATCTATATTTTACTTTATCAAGTAACATCAATGATGAAAAACTTTGAAACCTTAGACAAATTTGAGCTTTCTGAGTGAGTTTAGTAAAGAGATTGACGAACGTATCAGAAAATTTCAGGACCTAAATCATCCTCAAAAAGAATTTCATTGTTTCAAAACCCTACCAAACTTTTTTTTGGAAGCTGATATTTGGATATACTGATAACTTAACCTCACCCTGTCATGTAAAACCATAATCAAAAACGTCTATCTTTTGTCTACCCAACCCATATTTTGAGGGCATCGCCTCTTCCTCTTCTCCAATATCACCTTTAAAAAAGATTTAAGATATAGTATACTTCTTATCTTCAGTAATCACATGATCCCATATTTATCAAACTCGAGGTATTGTGACTTCTCAAGCCTTTCTCAAATTTTCAGCTTCAAACATTTTGTATCCATTTTGATGCAGATTCAAGGGCTCATATTCCGGCTTCTTTTTAAACTCGTATACAAAGTTTGAGCTTTTCAGATGAATTTGGTGAAGAGGCGTAACGCACGTGGTAAAGGCAGTAAATTTCTAGTGGCGGCAAATTTTCGCCCTTTTTTCATTTCAATTTTAGTCGTTTAATGTTTTGTTAAATTTATGGTTAGTAAACTTCATATAAAGTCCAAAAAGCTACGACATGCGAAATCATGTTCGATAATGAACCCACGTTTTTCATTAACTAAACCTCACCAACCCTTATCAAAACGTGCAAAACACGTTTACAAATTAAAAAATTTTCTTAGTTTGTTATATTCTTTCTATTGATGAGTTGATCGAAAATTAACGATAAAGTACGAATTTTCAAAGCAGGAAGGGGAAGACGAATATTTCCTCATCAAATGATTAAAATATTTCAATATTTAAATAAAAGTATTTTTTTGAATTAATTTAAATAATAAAATCAATTATTTTTAAATTGACTTGAAAAAAAAAATAGTTGAATTTTTTATTAAAATGAATTATTCCATTTTTATCATTATTATTATTTTTTTATTAATTTTTTATTGGGTTATCATGCCATTTTTTAAGGGGTTTAGATTTGGTGGAACAGAGCTGAGCGGTTCAGGAATACTAATTTTTTTGATAATAAGTTAATTTTTTATCCATAATTTATTTATAGTTTTTATAGTTTATGAGTTATTTTTATTTATTTTAATTTTAATAGCAATCAATTTCAACGATTAAATTCAAGTTTATTTACATTTTTTTTTATAACTTTTTTTTCTTATTCTTTTTTCTTAATCGTTTTGAAATTTGGACACACATGAGACCGTAACAGAAAATTTTTGACTTTCGTTTATCCTCATTACATTTTGAGGGCAATAGCTCTCTTTCTTTTTTTCAACGAGATATGTGATAGTTTGTTTGGAATATAGCATATACTTTTATCGCCAGTATCATGACTCATACTTCCTCAAAAAAGTGTCTTTCGCTCTAACTCCCATCTAAATTCATTTAGGCGATTGAAATTTGGATATATTAGTGTCCTTATTTTATTCCATCATATGGCATCAAGATCACAAATTTTGAGGTTGCTTAGGTTCCTCTAGCTTCCATTACAATTTGAGTAAATTATCATTTTCAGTCGAATAAACAATGTGAGAAAACTACTTTCAGAAAATCCTATACTGAAAGAAATGGAAAAAAGTGCAGTATTAATACTATCGATTAGGTAAGGAATAGGTAAACATGTATTTTCGAATTTTTAGGACTCAGTCTTCATATACACTTTAGATACATGATTGATGTACCGAATCGTGTTCGAGACTCAGTACATTACAAATGATTCGTGAATGATGTACTGATTCCTTGTTGATTCTGAATTGACTATTTCTGTAGATATCTCCTTCTCCAAATCAGATAAGGCGGCAATAGTTTCGTATCTCATCAAAACCTCGGCTAAAAATGTTCACACAGATCCTATACGAACTAAATTTCACGTCGTGAACAACAAAACGCGTCCGCGATATTCGACTTAAAACCGCGTCGGCCTTGTCAATTACAAACCGTTACGAAACTTCAGCTATGGTTACACTTTTCTACCTATAAGCGACTCGCTTTACCAGCGTAAAAATGCATAAATTAACGCGCTTTGATTAAAATACACGACCATCGTATATGGCACCCGGGCGAATATAGATTAAATCGTAATTTTCGGCTCCCGAGCGGAAAAAAAATTAAATTAAAAAAAATTCTAATTTAACGAATAACGGATATTTGGCAATTTTGTATCTTCGAGTATCGTTCCCGTTCATCCGGTTCACCGATAACTGTACGTACCTACGGAAATTCGGAACATTATTAATTAACGTATTCGTATTTACCATTTCTTTCCTTAAGATGGCTAATTTCATATCCAACGAGGTAGGTTTACGGGGCGGAGGTGGCGGCGGTTGCGTCGGCTTCTGATCATCACGTGGAACCGCAACGTCTCCTGATTGCGTCGCGTTTTTATTAAGTTCATCCGACGACACGGTCTTCGGCGATGATTGTGGCACTTTGGCGTGAACTACGCCGCCGCTCGAACGCGAACACGAAGACGCATTTGAACTGGACGATGACAAGTTAATCGAATACGATGATAATTTTTTATCTGTAAAAAAAATCGGTAACGGGTTAATTAGTTGTCGTACGCTGGTACTTTCATATACATATAAAATAGGTATTACATACATTTTACACAGCTAAATTATGCGCATAAAACGGCAATGTACTATGCAGGAAATATAGTGTAATTAAGCGCGCCAACATAGTAATAACACGTTAAACGTATCCGCCATATCCTATTTCCTAGATCCAGAGCAAAGATGCGAGGGAACAGGGGTCTAATGTAAATCAACCGAAGACCAGACGACGATGAGAAAAAACAGTTACGCGATCGTTTTCCCTATACAGCGCCGCTATCTCGTAATCAAAAATAAATATTTAAATCGGACACAATTTCATTTCCAGCATCGCTTCGTAATCCATAAATAACAATTATTCCGCACCGAGAGGCTCCGTCTAGGATACGATAACGTCAAGTGCGTGAAATTTTCATGATAAACAAATCCAAATCCGACATAACCTTGTTTCGGAAACGCGTTCAATTTTTATTTTCCTATTTGCCAAATCTCCCACGCGTTCGAAATAAAATCGTAATCGATTAAAATATTCTTAGTAGTACGCCAAAAATTTACGAATTCCTATTATTCGGAATGAAGGGGAAAAAAAAAAGGAAACGAAAGTTACATAAACACCGGTAGAGATCCAATCGCGATGATCGATAATGATGATAAGTGTCGTGAAACCCATTTCTGTACTCGATCGTAAAAATTTCTCATTTTCTCTGCGGTTCGCGCCGATAAGCGCAGACGAGGTCGGCCCTTCGGTGATACCCGAGCGACGTGTATCGTTTCATCGCGACCGAGTGTTTTAATTATAATCGATTAATCTTGCGATACGATTTAACAGATTGAACTCTCGCGGTGAAATGATTTTGTTTACCACGCTTTTCGAATCCACGAGACGAGAATACGAGGAAATGAGCGCACACGTTTTGCTTAAGAGGTTTCCAACGAGTAGTATGATTTTTCTTAAAAAAAAAAAAAAATACAGGGTATCTGACAAAATTTGTTAAACGTAATGCAGGACCTTTAGCACGATATTTCATAAGTTGAATTCCCTCCAAAAAAATAAATAAATAAAATGAAGCCTTCATTTTGAAGATTTCAATAACTTGATACTTGAACAAGGAGCATTAAATAAAAATAATATGTAATGTCTTCAGTTAATTTTGGAGGAGGGAAGGGATGAAAAATATTTTTTTGAGGAGCGGGGGGGATTTTTGAATGAAAAATGCAAGACCACAGAACAAAATGCAGTACTTTTACACACCTTTTTCTATCTTGGTCAAATTAAGGACTTTTACAGAATTTGGAAAACTTTGCAGCAGCGATGGTATAAGCGAATATATTGAGCTAAAAATTAAGCTAATTCCTACCATTTTGGAATTGACTGGCTAAAGCTAAAGCTAACTAATATTTCATTGGATAACTAACACGTAATGCTAAAAACAATGAAATTGTCTAGGTGAAGGCTAAAAGCAAACCTGAAGTTCACAATGTGTGATTTGGTTGGTGCGAGTCTTAAATAGCATACCATAGAGCAAACTGTATTTAGCGACAGAACCGACGCGAGTGAAAATTAGTCATTGAACAAAAATATATTCGAGCTCTTTTTTTTATTTCCATTTTTTAAATCCAACGAAAATTTGAAAAAAATAAAATAAAATAAAAATTTGAAAAAATCTGATTAGAATCCAAATTTTTTTTAATCTAAAATTTTATTTTATTATATTTATTCATTTTCTATTTTGATTACCATAATTTCGATTGTTTTACAATAATGAACGAATTAATTAATACAGGACTTTGATTCAAGTTATCGTTTTGGTAGTTCCAAACTCACCTACTCACCTCATCTTCAACTAAGAAAAGGACAATTTTCATTAAACTTTTTCTCATAAATACCGATAACTAATTTACGCTGAATAAAATGATGATTCTGTATTGTTGCGAATGATTAGAGAGTTAAGAACATTTTAAGTACTCGAAAATAATGATCACTTTCGACGATTCAAAATCATTTTTAGTTTGTTGGACATTTTTTTTTTAAATACTCAGACTTTTATGAAAATCGAAGAAGGATCGATATTATCCTTCTACCGTTTTGAGAAAACAAAATGATACTCTATAACTCACAAAAAAATTTGAATTGAATTTTTGAAAAAATTCGGTGTTAAATTAATAACTAATTTTCACAGTGATAAGAATTTGCGTAAAGATCTATCCGGTCTTTGCTAATGGTTCAAGGTAATTTTTCGTCAAAAATCCTTGACCGCGATAGCATCGCGAGTTTTGCGTATAGCGTGCGACGAAATTTTTTTCAAAGAGATGCGCTTTCATGGTAATTTGTTAAACAAAATGCCAACACGTGTCGTGTAATGCATTAACATTAACATTCGAGATAAATTAAAAAGCATTTTTAATATTTTGGAATACGTTCAAAAACGAGTAATTTCTCATTCCAGTAACGACGTTTCAACGGGTCGCCCGTATACGACCTTTATTTATGAACACGTATTTTTACGGACGTTTGAAAACGACGTGACATCGACGCGCAGAAATGTGGCTTTTGAGTAAAAAAAGAAAAGTAAAAGAATAATCTACTCATTCTAAGAGGAGCGGGTGGCGGGAGAAGATTGAGCATAATACTGTAAGCTCTTTTGTGAAGGAAACATCGATAAATTTGTTGTACATGTTGTGACATACCTCTACTATGCATTAGATAGCTTTAATACTACATGTACTTTTTTTGTCTTAAGTACATATTATTTTATTTTATCTTATTTATTTAAAAAAAAAACAAAATATCTTAAATAATTTTTTCCAATAAAGCCTACTTATTACATATTATTTTTAGCATTCAAGCACCATCTCACATTAGCTTCTATTTTCAAAAACCAACAATTTTAATTTTTAATTTTTTGATGAGCTGTCATTTTTTCCAATAAATTCATTTTTGTCACTTTTTCACTGTGATTTTTATTAATTTTAATTTTTTCTGTAAAACGAATTCTTTGAAAATTTATTCAAGAATTCCATTTCAGAGATATCTTTCAAAAATCGTCAATATTCAACTTCCCCTCTCCCCTCCTCATACACAAGAACATGCGAATGAAAAGAAAACTTCAGCCCTTCACCTCAATATACGTAAATAATAGACATCATTAATACCTCTACTATTTCCTTCACATAGTGATGCGATAATATGCATCTCTATCCCACGTGTACACAACCACATCACTTACATACGTATGGCGCTTCAGGTGACTATTTCATGAACTAGCAATCATTCGCTCATAATAGACAAAGACATATGTATAATGTATTAAACAAAGATGAAGAATGAAAAGGTTTTGTACCATTGTGTTTCCCGTTTCTATAATTACTATGAGCAGTTGAGCACTCAATGAAAATTGCAGTGAATAAGAAAAAGTTCTCATCCTCAATGAAATTATTAAATTCAAATCGGAATTATGAAATTAAGAACTAGTATTTTTTTGAATTGGTAGTAAGTTTTGTTTCAGGAATTTTTGTAAGAACTGTGCCCATAGTGGTCCTATGTGCGATTAAAGAATAACGTCAGGTTTTTCATTACGGTTTTGATCCCAAAAATATCCCATTTGATTCCATCTACTTTGTTTTGATTAGGGGAAAAATCACTTTTTGAAGTTTAATTTGCTGATTTTGGGTTTGTTTCGTTTTCACTCTTCATTCCTGAGAATTATTAACTTGAAAATAGTTGGTTCATCAAGGTTGATCACTAAAAAAAAAGAAGAATTTTCTACTGGAGCTCATTTCAATGAGGCAATTAATAGAGAAATTAAATCAACCAATAGAAATCCCAAGTATTTAGATCTGAGTAATGTCAATACGAGCAGAAATTCTATCATGTGTTCTTCATTCTTATCAAGAGTCGTTAATAATGACAATAACTTTTCACAGAAAAAGACTCTAGAATTAGTTCACAAAACATTCCATAGAAAAGAAATTAATAGTGATGATGAATTTTTTATGAAGATTGAATTCCTTTGAATATAAATGCATAGGGTTTTAAGTTGAAAGCGAATCAGAAGTGGTTATTCATCTCTATATGAAAACGAGATCTTGAATTTGTTACCGATATCGAGGTTACGTTAGAGTTTGATGAATAATAATATTATTCATCATATTATGCTATTATTGCTCAAATTCATATTGAGATCCCTTTTCGAAATAAAATTATAAACGATAATAGACTCACTCAGTAATACCGAAATTCAACTTACAACCATAATTAACATATAGGTTTATTTATCATTATTTTATAATTTTCAATTCTGATAATTCAAAACTCTTGTTCACATAATATAAACATACGCTGGCGAAAATTTCAACATTTCACAGGAAGTGAACAAATATATCAAGTTCAATGATAACGATAAGCCCACCACAGTCGAGCCAATCACTCTTCGTATTATCACGAAATACTGAGAAGATTAAATATTTCATATTTTCAGTGAATCACTATGAAACATTCTGAGACTATTATAAGCACCTCTGTTACAACTCATACGTTCAACTTCTTCAGTAAAAAGTTACCACCATTACAAACGACCCTTCGAAGAATTTTTAATCTTCCACAATTTGGTCAACCAATAAATAACGACTCTCTCACGTTTCTTAAATTGACATCATCGACAAAAGTTGGACTTTCTCACTTAGTGTGAAATGAGCTAAGCTGGCTTAGATCAATTAACTACGTACTAAACATGGACCATACACAGTAGACTGCCAATAGGTATTTATAACAGTGAGGAAAAGAAACTGAGCTAATATGTGGCTAGATGGTTTCTATGTGCTACGAGTGAATCTCCTCAAACTGGCCCCTCCAATCAAAATTATAGTATTATAGATGATATAACAGACGATTTTAATTTCTGGAGTGTATATCCAGGGTTCTTGGCGCATGCGCAGAAACGAATTTAGCCACGTACCAGTTCCATTATTTTCTTCACTTTCGTTGCAAATTTCACGAAGGATTATCAGTCTATTATATATGACCGATGGTTCCATTCTTACTATATATTCAGTATTTATCGATATTAAAACTATTAATACAAACAATTAAATGAAACTTACCGGCAGATTCCCATAACAGACTAGCATCGCTGAGGCTTTTTGGTAACGGCGGTAACCCGCTCAGTGAAGACGAGGAGGTCATTGGCGACCGAAATCGCCTGTAACGTTCCTTATTGGTTAGACTATTCGTAGAACCGGTGCTGACTACAGTAACGGGAGAGGATTGTTCGGTATATCTGCAATTATTAGCACCATTATCGGAGTTTAAGGTAATCTCGCACTTGGACAACTGCACCATCGTATTGCCCACATCCTCTACGTACCAACTTGTCTGGCTGATTTCGGCGCGATTATTTTTACCGTTTCGACTACTACTATTGTTATTATTACCATTGACATTACCATTATTACAAACGTTAATTGACGATAGAATATTTTTCTTCTTTTTCGAATTACTTCTGGACGGTATGCAACTGAATTTACGAGATGTTTTCCCATTACCGGCAGCTTTGTCCGGTACCACGGAGCGATCGTAACAGACTACGTTACCGTTCAAGGTATTATGTTTGATACCGTTGGTTGCTTTCAAATCGGCGCCATTTTTCAGACAATATTCGCCTCGCGATATACTGAATATGCTTTTCTTGGGCGCTGGTACGTCGTTCACCTTTAGCAAATCGGGATTCGTATCTTTCTTCCAACCGTTTAGTATATCCGGCATCGAGGAATACTTGGAGATCGCCTTGACCGGTATCAAATGCTGCGGTCTGGGCGGTATAGGCGGTGGCCGGTTACGATTCACCGATCGAATTTTATCCTTTTCGGTTCCCATCGTCGATCTGTAATCCAACACTACTCAGTATTCGCCAACACCACTGATGCGATCACGCGGAACGTATACGTGCGCTGCGAAATGCGAAGCGTTCGGAAATTTTTTTCGAACTAGATATCGATAAAGTGAACCTTGATGAGTTCGACCTTCACCTTTAACTTGAAAAATAAATTTCCAACTAATGAACAAATACATCGATGACTAATTGAAGTCATAAAAGTTGACCATGATCAGCACAGCCGAGTCGAACGCTTCGCTCTGCCATTCGCAACGTTCGCAAAACACGCCACTTTCTTTACCCAATGACCCAACGCGAACGCATTAAAAAAATAACCGCATAAATAGAACAAATAAAAATAGACCTGACAACGATTATCTCATAGCCTAAATATGAAATACTACTATCGCGCCAACCGGCACTGGCAAAACCAGTTCCATCATTCTCCATTCTCGACGGGGCGATCGAAAATACTCGACTGTTAAATACGTAAACCGCTCCATAGCTTTTACAAACCTCCTATACTTCCGGGTGCGCGATTTTAATACGCCGTCGTCGATCCTTGCCTCTATAAAAAATACAGTCTCGTTCGAAAGGAAAAAAAAATCAACATAGCTTTTCGCTAAACATTTCCCACGTACATAAGAACATAAGCTGAACTCTTTGAAACGTACTTAACCCTATCGCACAATCTCAAATAAAGTATCGCATTAGAGTACAAAGCGTCATAAAGATATCAGCCGTTTGAACTTCGTAAAAAGTTTCGAAACGAAAACAGAAGCGTAGGAAAAAAACGTATACACGATACAAAAAAAAAAACCATCGCTATTACCTTGTTCTCAGTCAACGTTTACATGCACAATCTTTTCGCTAAATTACGACGAACATTTTTCCCAATATAGATAAATATAAAAATAGCTTTTAAAGAAAATGATAAAATATGGTATTATACGCAATAGTATTTTCCCTCCTGTGCGTAATAAGCGAATAAAGGGACGTAGGAGGATGTATCATAAAATGACCAAGCCGACGTAAAGATACGAATTTCTTAATCAATTTCATTTAACGTTGGCCGCACGCCGCACCGTGTTCGTTCAATTCGTGACTTTTTCGAATTAACCAACGTTAGCTGCTACATTTTTCATATGCATTGGGTTTACAGCGATTACGTAGTATATGTGCATATCTACGTAGTACTCACGTATTTTGCATATCTACGTAGTACTCATGTATTTTGCATAGCGATACATTACCGATCGAATATATTAGGATGAAGTAATCTCGATATTTTATTCGACTCGTTCTTCCATGGCGTTGATAAACATCGCGAATTTGTCATGAAATTAATTCCGCCTTCATTTTTATCGAACTTATAGATGCATTAAAATGTGTCACAAATTGCACGCGATAAAAAGACGATTAACTGAATTCTCATGGAGACATCTTACAAAATATGAAAGTTCAATACACTTTGTCCTACTAAAGAAGCTGGAATACTCGAAAACAACGTGAACCATACCAACAACAGACGTTTTGATATTAGTAATTAATACTTGGTGTGTATAATGAGCCGAGGTTTCTACCAACTAAAAAAGCAATACAAAAAGAATAGTATCTTCGCTAAAAAGTAGCAGAAGAGATGTTGCCCAAATCCATGAGTACAACTGGTTGTGGTGACAACGACAAAATAGATGAAGTCTTTTTATGGCCTGTTTCCAAAAACAAAATGGCTAGAATGTATTTACTGGTATTTACCAATTATTCATCACCAAGGGTAATATTTTCAATGCTACAAGTTTGCTTCATCTAGATAAATAACTGAGAACTAAGACGAATATCTATCCAAAATACCTACAAACATCACCTATCGCCATAAAGAGTGATATTCCTCAGCGTAAATACTTATTCACTGTGATATCAAAAATAGATCATACTGGAAAAATATAATGAAAAACAAACAAGAGGAAAGATTCGAAGAAGGAGGTGCTCCTGAAGACTACTTTTAAACTAAAAATTGGAATTTTATTATTGAAAAATGTTGAGCTATGTTTTGTCATATTTTTTAGAATTTAGTTTTGAATTGAACTCTTGCATTTGATTATCTCACAATTTTTTCAACAGGAACAGGTAACCACCTATAATTTACTCAAAATATAAGAGATCTAAAGCAAATACTAGTAATGAATAAGAAAACCAGTGTTTGAGCATAAATACGAATTCATAAGGAATTAAATTTTAGGAAGAATAATATCATTATTGTAATTTACAATAATTTTTTAATCACAAAACAATAATCACCCGTATCAAATACTAGGAAAACTAACTCACTAATAATAGCAAATTTTCATAGATTTTCAAATTAGAAAATAGTACTCATTCATAATTATGAATATTAAAAATGTTAAATTAACATAAAACTAGTAATCTACCCTAAATACTAGTAATTTACCTTGAGTACTAGTTAATTATTATAAATACTCGAAAATTATCATACATAATAGTAATTTAATATAAACTAGTGCCTACTCGCCCCTTCGGGGCTCGCAATAAAAATTAAATGAAGAAGGGAAAGTTATTTTATCAGATAAGTACTGCTACATTCCAAACTGCACAGCCCAATTTATTCTATTTGTTACCCCCACCAAGAGTTCTTCCTTTCAGGATGGGCTCGCCCCTTCATACCTTTGTATACCAGCCATTTTAAACAATTTTACAACTTTACCTTTACTCTTGCCTATGAACAAAGCAACAAGAATGCGCGCGCATCTCAAAACCGATTTCATTTTGATTTTAATATATAGAGAGATACTAGCCACTCATCATAAATACTAATAGTAATTAACTTTAAATACTAGTGATTTATCATATAGTAATTCAGCATAAACACTAGTAACTTACTTTGAATGCTAGTGATTTATCATAATTATAGTAAATCATTCTAAATACTAGTAATTCATTACAAACACTAGTCATTCATTTTAATACTAGCGATTTAAGGTATAGTAATTAACCCTAAATACTAGTAATCTCCTATAAATACTAGTCATTCATCTTAAATACTAGTAATTTACTTTAAATACTAGTAACTTACCTAAAATACTAGTGATTTATCATAAATACTAGTAACTATAGAAACTTACTAATGCCCAATAAATGCTAATAATCTACTATAAATATCTACTAGCAATCCATCATTAAAACCAGTAATTTAGAAGTAATTTTACACTTTGGAGGAACAATTTTCAAGTAAAAAATCTTACAAAAATAAATGTTACCATCAATTTTCAAACTAGCTTAACATTTTGGAATATTTTCTGTTCAGTACGATATCAATATTAGTTATTTAATTTCAAAGGATGTCCGTACAATAGTTATAAAGGTCGATATTAAAAATACCACAGTAGGTATTAGTTGCTATTTTGTGGGTACGACTATCAATTCTAAATTTGCAATAATGCTAAATTCGAAATTTCGTTTTTTTTCACGTTAGTCGGTATTTGAGTATAAATCATATCATTTTCATATGCGGCCTGTATTCGACTATTATTCACTATTCAGTTAGGCTGCTGGTATTAGTGCCTGTGCTGTTATGGGATTCTAAGCCTCAGATTATTTACCATAAATATAAGTAATTTTTGTAATATATCTGTAATTTAATGTATGTACATACTAGTATAAATGATTTAAATTTTCAGTATAAAAAAATCAACAAAAATTATACGTTTAAACTTCATAATTTACCCTAAATACTAGTGAATAGTGATCTACCCTAAATACGAATGATTTTCTATAAGCATCTTCTCTACACAAAAGATCTCTAAATTGAAAAATTAATAGAAACTAAAAATGATGTTATGAATCTTCAAATTTGAAATTGATAATTCATGATAAATACGAGTAATTTATGAGAATACCTGTAATTTACAGTAAATACGGATAATTTATGGTAGCTACCAGTAATTTACGGTAAATACGAGTAATTTATGGTAAATACTAGTAATTTACTTCGAATATGAGTAATTTACTGTAAATGTAAGAATACATGAAAATTAGCAGAAATTCAATACAAATATTGCAGATTAACTGTATAGGCCACAAACTGACAATGAATATAAATATATTATTACAAGAATGATTTTTTAGATGGAAAAATTGAACGAATGTTGAATGCTTTCATTTCTCTCAATCTGAAATCGATATTTTACCGTAAGTACATATTTGTAACTATTACTGCTGGTAAATTTCTCAAATAAATTTATTCATTTGATCTACAATTTCGCTGCATTTATAAATATAATGAGCATGAATCTGGTATTTGAAAAAAATTCCAGTGAAAAATAAACAGAAAGGGAATTTGAATCCATTGAATGAAACATATAGTGTTGTTTGTTCTTGCCAAGAAATGGTGACCTTTGTGAAGCGTCTTTGAAAATTTATCACATAAATTATTCTGGAACCTTTGAAGATTAGGTTAAATTGCCATCAAACCCACATTATACTCAGAGGTCACAACATTCCATAAATGAGGAATTTTTCTCGAATACTAGCGATCACATTTAGCACGAGAAGAAGCGAGCATAATGAATCAACACAAAGATTTTCCTAATCCAAAACAACTACTTCTCGAAATCGTTAACACAATCATCGAATACCAGTTTAAAGATCACAATTCATTTCAAACTCGATCACCGAGATGGCAATAACAAAAAACGAAATTACTTCCATTTACACGCTTCATTACCCCATCAGATACGCTACAACCGAACTAGAAGGCCGGAGTAAACTCAGCTCGAAGCTGGTCACTATCGTAGTACAAAATAGTACCCGAATAATTATCATATTTGCGAGCGGCCATTCGTGTACGCGGAATGTAAACCGCGTTTTATAAAAATAATACCTATATACGTTACCGGACCGTTATGGCGTATACATTTACGTTTGCGCGAAATAGTATACTCGACTAGATTTGATGCGACCGCTTTCACCCCGCTCATTGTTCGGGTATGAAAATCGTGCATGCAACCAGTTTTCGCCTATTGGTTGCGCACTACGATTATAAGGTACTTCCTTGGTACGCGAAAAGGTCGCGAAGGCGCTTTGTACACGCGGAACGAGTACGCGAATCTCGTCATTGGCCAATGTAAACAATACATTATCGACACATTCTGATAAACTGTCGTCTCTGTCCGGTCGAGAAACCTTGACCCGAATTATCGACCAAATTATGCCGGGATTTGTTTTCAAGTACCGAAACGTTTGTTTTTCATACTCGTACTCGAATACCGAAACATAATTTCCTATACGCGAGCAATTTCACCGACTCCATCAATGACAATTTTTTTTCTTTTATTGATGGCTTCTTTTTACTTCGTTTACCACCGTCGCGATTTGGCCTCGATTACCGAACCGCGGTCGAGTTTTATTTTCACCCGAATACGCGCATCTCCGAGTACCAACAACGAATTACGTAAATCGCCTTGAAGCCGCGAATCGCCTATATTGGTGGCGTGCGAACGATGACCAGATATCGCCGGCGGACAATACATCACGCTCGATGGTTCCGTGCGAACTGTGTTACAAAAATAGAAGGCACGAGTACGCGTGAACAAAAATCCCGATAGGTGTAGTGTATCGATATAACGGCATATCGAATATCGATAATCTCGCAGGGAAAATTTATTACAATCGTCGCGGTTCAAAATAATACCTAAATTGTAAATTACTCTAATCTTAAGAACGTCCTTCGAGTCACCGTAAAATAGGTTGCAGTCTAAACGACGATTAAATTACGAAACTAGGTGATTCGTGCTGAAAACGAAACAAAGCTTGTAATTAAACCATCGCCGATGGAGGAAGCGAAATGGTAATTTTTTACCATTTTTTATCCGCGATTCGCACAGTCTCGTCACACTTTCGGCTAATCGTGTTCTTCCCGTTACACATACGAGAAAAGAGGGCGCATCCCACAGAAGAAGCGCGGGCGTTTTAAGCGTGAAAAAGTGTCGACCGTTATGCACCGAACCCGCGTCAATTGTTTACAATCGCGAAAATTTATTCGAATGTTCGAAGAACGCGTTGAAAACCGATATCACGCCTGTACCCGTGACGAGTTACCAAACTACTATATTGATACTCGAATCGCAATAAAGGTGAAGGACGTCGTTGAAACTTGTAAAACGATTCATTTAAATATACCATTTTAAACTCGTTAACGTTTCATTCCTTTTGAGTATAGGTCGTTCGACGATTCCGGTATTTGTTTACAATCACATTAAAACGGATTCTTTTCTATCGGGGGCGGAATTCTATTTGGTCGGCCTCCAATTTTTAATAAAAATACCAAAGCGGTATCCCAATCATCATTCGAAATGTAGCCATAAAGTCGAACGCAAAAAAAAAACACCAACATCGTTTCAATATCATTTTCTCTCCTCAATTATTTCAATTCGCCACTCCGGCTTCCAAGACGTAGCTTATTGTCGGCGAAAAACTATTCCTCAAACTCGTGACTCGAAAATGTCACGTTTCCAATTCACAACAATGCCACCGTTCGCGTAATAAGGTTAAATTATAGGAGAGAGAAAAAAACCTTCGTTAGGCGACCTCTTCGATATGACGTCTCAGATAACCATTATTAAATTACAAAATGATGAAAAAACCTAGCAATTAGTTGTTCTCGCTTCCTACGGTTGTTACAGTCATCGACGCCGCTACCAGCTACCGTTCGGGTAGAGCGTGATTATGACTGCATTCGTGTACACTATACATCCCTACGCAGAATATGGTCGATACCCGTGACAACGACGCACCAATTTTAATGTCAAGTTCAATGACTGAACAATGAAGATGCACAACTCAGTTTTATCGTTCGTTGCACGATGGTATAACAAGAACTCGGCCCGATTAGGAGAGTTAAGATCGAAAAAGAATGTTTGAGAAGGTAATCTAGAATCATTGTTTGTTTCCTCGATTTCAATGTCGAAAATACAACTCAATAAAAATGCATACGAATCATTATCACGAATTATGGAAAAACAGATTCGAATTGATTTTGTTTGAATGTTTAAAAATCGGGGAATCATAAAAGAATATTTCATTATTTCGAGTTTTCGGACAACTTTCACAAAAAAAATCATAAAATTGAATAGGATCGCTAGACGAGTGCTTGTTGCTTTGGTAAAATAATTTAAAAACCTATGTTTTTCTGATTTCAAGGTGAAATTTAAAGGGAATACGAAAAGAAAATTTGTTGAAAAATTATTTGCCATTTTTTTATTTATTTACTTATTTATTATTATTATTATTTTTTTTAGTAAATTAAGCATGCACTTCATGACAGCTTTAGGACAAGCAACAACAATAATTGATATCATATTTACTAGTGACACATTAAAGCCAAAACCTAGCACTATGGGGACTACATGAGTAATCAAAGCTCCAAAAAATAATTTTCGAATTCATCTCCCTAATTAAAGCTTGCGCATAGGAAACAGCTCTATGATAATAATACGTATATCAATCCATGTAAAATGATCTACAAAACAGCCCACTTCAATTTTTTCTATAAATAGAAGGTATTTTTCCACAAAAATTCAAAATTTTTCCAAAACAGATTTCTGATTAATTCTTGAACAATTTATTTTATATACTTGGAGTTACTTCGTGTTTTTGAAATGGAATTCAATCGGCTCGAATTACAATCAAATTTTAATTTCCAGGTATTCGAAATTTTCTATCATTTTTCATACTTTAACTGGGAGTCAAGAGGTGTAATAAAATTATTTACTATGCACAAAAATCGTGCTCGAAAATTTTCCAATTCGATTTAAGCTCCATTCACCCCCCCCCCATCTCCTCCCTCCAAGTCAAAGTTGAGAGCTGCAATTAACCACATCGTTTGCGCTGTTTTGTGCAATAAAAATTTTCGTTAGTGCCGCTCCCGATTCTTATATTTAAATGTGAAAAGTTTTTATTTCATATCTCGAAGTTTTGCCATTTTGAAGTAAATTTGTTTTAAAAGTGGTCTGTATTTATTTTCGTTTTCACCTTGATGCCCTGTTAATAATATAATCTAATTTTAAAGGACTATAAGAAAATAAAATACTAACAGTATAACTGAATCCGTCAAAACTAGACGTGGTTAAGTCCATTTTGGGCATTTTTGAGTTAGTGACGGAAACTGAGGTAATGAAGTATAGTGGATCGACTGATGTGGCTGAAATCACTCACGTGCCGGTGAAGTCGGTAATTCCGATTTTTTCAAGGTCGCACAACCGCGTTGAGGACTAAAGGGGATTAAGTCCAGCGAAGTTCTACCGACGTTCATCTGTATCTACATTCTCTGTTGATACAGCTGCTAACATTTTGTACAACTGTTTAGCATATTTTCTTTTAAACTGACTATTGTGATAAATTTTTTCATTTGTATGGCTATTGAAGAAATATTTCAAAAAGTTTCATTTTTCCACTTTATAACACAGCTTTGACTCAAAAATAGACAATTTCAAAAAATAAAATTCTATTTTTTTTTTTATTTTTTCCTATAGCTTGGGCGAATTTCGGTCTCTCGAAATGAGATGAACTCTAAAATAATGTGCTTGAGTTTAAGAAGAGATTCTAAACGATTTCGAGCCTTACATCCAAAGTTTAGTCAGAAATGAGAACTAAAAGGGGTTCAATCCACCACATTTGAGCAAGCATATATCCAATACATTTGAAAACTTTTTTCGCAACGGTCTTGAAAATTGTTTCTAGTGGTCCTCTAAGACTACAATTTTTTTCACAATTTCTGTGGACCACATGGCCCAAGCAGGGTCAAGGAGAACCAGAATTCGCAAAAAAATAGAAAAATTTGTAGCCTTATTTTTCTATTTTTTTTTTAAATGGATAAATATTTGAAAAAAATGTATGAAAAAAAAATTAGAATAGCGAAAAATTTTTAAACTTATAATTTAGACATCTGAGGCCTTTCAAAAGAGATGACTAACGATGATCTGCCCCCTTTGCCCCCTCTCACTCATCGGTCCTGGTCCCACGCTGAAACTTTAGCCCATATAAGAAATTTTAATCTTGTACTACAATGAGCGAGAATAGGCTCAGCCCATTCCGAACGTCACAGCGAACAATTTCTTTCGACAAAAGCATCAACGTTGAAAAAGCACGTGTTAATGAATGCCAAAATAAAAATATGTAAATAAATTTATTTACAAAGTATGAGAAATAACTCAGAATATTTTTGTCCCAGCATTAATCACGGCTCTCGGAGGGCTTTTGCTCAAGTCTATCCCCCAAGGGCTACATATGATCATAAATGATTTAAATTTTACTCGAATAAGAATAAATATGTATAAAAAAGTTGAAAATACTAAAGAGCAGAAGTCTCGCCCTGCAATTGTATTCCAGCACCTCAGTCAGTCCTCCACTGATTGTGTTGCTAGAAAGATCGTTTCATGGGTTTACAAGTAAACGCACGATAAACAGGGTTCCCATTAACTTACAAGAAAATGAGTGCACTATTTGTCATCTACTCCTTACATTTCTTTATCACCACCTCATGACTTTAGGATACTCCTTCTTCTCGCCACATAAATTAGTCATTCATTATTTATTTTCAAGTTGAATCGACTTTTAACAAAATTATATCTTACTCTAAAATAATACAACATTTTTTCTCAACATCGTTATTGTGTTTAAATTCTTGAATCATAGGAAAAACACCGACCTAACAAAAAAATCTGAGTTGAATCGTAAACCGCAATCAACTTTCCTATCCTTCTAGAATCCTACGGTGAAAAAGTTCAAACGGTTGTCAACCAAACACTGTGAAAGGCCAGGTTAAGATATGAAAAATTCAGCGTTTCTCTAGACTACGGCTTCGATCGATACGATACCCAATAATTATTCTAAACACTCGTCGACGCATATTCGTATACCCGTAGTATTTGCTGCACATAAGAAAATCGTGAAACCAAATAAAGCCGGCTCATTAGTCGACTTGAGGCATACCACGTAAATGCATATTTCGACGAATAATTTCGATATTGTTTCCCTCGCTCTCGCGTAATATTATAGTAAAACGTACGTATACGATTTCACGACTCGAGTTATTAATTCTTATATTTGTTCTACCTTTCATTACCGCCGTCGCGAGTTTCCCATTTAATTTCTTTTTAACGACGCCAGCACAGAAGCGTTTGTGGCCACATATACGATACTTTTTCGCGTGTGATTTCATCGTTATTATGTTTGTAATATTCTCGCATTACGAACATTTCTTTTCTAATTTCAATTCCCCATCCCTTCTACAGCGCTGGGTTCAAGTTCGCCTATGATAAATACTCGAACATTCAATCGGACGTATATATCAGCGTGTAGGAAAAAAGAGGGCGCCTTCGTGCGTTAATTAATGGTCGATGAGGCTCTTAAAATTCTTTCAAAACATCCGTTATAGCGCTTCGAAAAGCGTTACGACGGTGATGTAATTACGCGAGTTAATTTATTCCGTTCGCGGATTAATTATAAAATATGTTAGAAACTCGAATATAAGCGTACAACGACGCAACCTCCTCCCCCTCCCACTTTTCCGACGTCCGTGCCGAAAATTTATGTATCGAAGTTACGCGTCGCCGATTTTTTTTCTGTCCCAGAGACCATTACTGTTTACAAGGGATTTCAGACTTCCAGAGAAGGTTTTTCGAGACAAACGATAGGGTGATATTCTACCCCTTGGTATAACCGAGCTATATTTAGATGTTGCGATATCCCCTAGCTTCTTGTTTTGAAGAATTTGTAGCATTATCATTACGTTCCACGGTGTAAGGAAAGTTTCACAGTTGTCTTATTTCAGTCTATAAGAAATACTGATGAATGAGAGGCAGAGGGGGACATTTTATATCAAAGTTTGATGGAAGTACAGCATGAAAATTCCAAAAAAAAAAAAAACTGAAAGTTTTAGGCACGACTTTAGCAGGTAAAAATCAATATCCAGAACACTTCTATGATAAATTTCAGTACAACTAATTCCAGCTAAAGGAAATGGTATCTCTTCTTTTTGAGTAAAACATAGTTAATCTGGAAAATTCAAGACGAACAAAAAACATCTATGCAGGAATGAATTTCTAATAGCAATTTTTTCATAAATGTGTAAGGAATTTTTCCACAAACAATATACTAAAAGTTCCCATTTTTTGATGAGCAGGGTAGCCCCTAGGAGATGTTAGGAGAGCCTTCTCAAAAACAGGTTTTTGCAATTTTCTTTTCAGTGGTTGACTCGAGTACAAAAATAGCCCAGTAAAATTTGTTATTCTATAAATTTTTTACCAATTTTAGGTAAAAATTTATTTTTACGAGCTATAGTTTCGAAGTTGAAAATTAAAAAAATTACACAAATTTGCATTTTTGAAAATTTTTTTCAAGTTTTTTTTTTTTTTTTTTTTTTAAATTATTTGTCTTTAAAAAGTTGAAGAATAATAAGTAATTGAAGGAGGAAGAAAAAACAATGTTTTCATTCTATTCACATATTTCTTGGATACGTAAAACGGGTATGACTTGAAACCAAATTCAGATTTCGTACCTGAAATACGAGTTAGCCAACACATTTCCTCACTAAGCTAGAGGCCAAACGGCCCAATTTTTGATTTATGAACCCATATGGAGGATCTTTTGATTCAATTTTAGATGATGTAATCTAATAAATCGTAAAAAAACGCTTTTAAGCGATACTACATTTCAAAATTTCGGGAAAACACATTTCGAGAAAATAGCTGAACGTTACATGAATGTAGGAAAATGTGATTTTCCCAACAATTTGAAATACTATACGTCCTGGTAACAATTTTCTACATTTCTTCAGCTTATTTCATCTGAAAGCCCATTAAAAGAGTTTTCAAATAAGCTCAGGCATAGCCGGTTTTAGGAGGAGGGGGAGGGTTAAATGTCTAACCCCGAGCTTTTTTTAGGTGTTTTTTACATTAAAAATGTAACGAGCGGAAATAACCCCAACACTTTTTTGGTACACATCAATATTTCGGTGATTTTAAACAATTTACCATCTTTACCAGTTGACTTTATGGAACTGACCCTCCCCCCCCCTAGCAGCGATCCTAAAACCGGCACTGAGCTCAGGAAATCAAAATTGAGCCACTTGGGGCTCCAGTCAATGGAGGAAATAATATGAAAAAAGCTAGTTTGGAATCGTGAATAACATATAAATTGGGTTTCAGGTCAGATCTATCGTGAGCACCTCAAAAAAATGCGAGCAAAATTTAAAAATATTTTTTTCTTCCCCTCTCTTTGAAAAAAAAAAATTGTTTTACATGTCGTAAACTGCTATTAAGGTCAGAGGCACAAATGCAGTGGGGATCTAAATTTTATACGTATAAAAGGTTTTTCTGTCTGAGGAAAGTTATAGGAGAAAAAGAATGGCAGGTTCAACGTTGAAGATTTGAGTTGGAGAGCTGGAATCATAGAATACATTTCTACAGGGGACCTTGAAAAGGTGGGAAACTGTAAAGGGAGTTTGGTAGGTGCATTTTACAAGCAAGGGTTGTCAAACTGCAATGTTTTACAACTTTTCAGATACGTACAATAATAATTCATGAATTATTTCGAAAAAATAAATTGTTTATAAATTAATGTGAATTAGCGTACTTTTCCAACCGTTTCAACTTCGAATCTATGGCTAATACGAAAAATTTGTTCATACAAAATCGATAAAAAATTAGGAATATAATAAAATTTTACTGATCTATTTTTCTTATAAAGTCAATCTCTGTGAAGATATAGGCTGGAAAAACACTTTCATGTGATTTTTCTATTGAAAACAGTTTGATACCTCTTTAGCAGCGATTAGGAGGTTAAATCAATATATTCTCATTTAGGATCAAAAATCCAATTAAATGAGCCCAATTCAGCCATCAGTCGTTCCACGTAAATTATCACGAAAAATATGAGCATCAATTTCTCGTAATTTTTGAAATCAAATTTTTGGTCTGCCAGACCGATTTAACATTTCTTCTACGCACAAGTGCTGAAAAATGAGCCAAGTATCAACCTTCAGTTACGTCAAGTTATCTATCACACTTCTTAAAACTATAATAATTATGTTATTGAAGATGTTCCTTAGAGATTCGTGAAAAAAAAAAAAATATTGCTTGAAATAAAATCAAAAAAGCCTAGATTTACTCCACTCAAGTAAAAAAGTTTCTGATTTCAACACTTCGATTAACATAAGCATAACATCCCTCTGCAGCATTCCAACACCTACTCGTTTCTCATCAGCGTTCGAGTCGAAAAGAATACGTTGAATCTCACTTTGAAATTAGCGTTACATTCTAAGCACTCGTAATAACACCGTAATAATGAAAACTATTACGTCAAATTGGTACGTATAATGACAGCGTGTCTCATCTAGTCGAGGTTACGAGGTGAAAACACCACTAAGATACTCAATTACGTCGATAAATTCGGCCCATTTGACGGAACTGTACCGAATTCGTTTGAACTCATCTTTATAAATTGTATGAGAAAGTTCAAAGGTGTCTAAACCGAAGCTCCTACCGTGCACTTCTACATCCTAAATTATAAATCCAGGCTACACAGAGGACCCGACGTATTACGTGAACTACCCTTAAAAAGGTCTATTTTCATTTGTTCTATTTACTCGATTTTTCATCCATTGACTTACTAGATTAGTCCTTCTTTCCGAATTAAATACACACGAGTCACGTGAAAACTTATCAATGAAGCGTTACCATTTCACACTTTCTCACCGAATCCGTTACGACAGATTATACAATTATATTGTGGATAAATAATTTAATTGTAGTACCATACACGGCGATTAAATAAAAACCAATTAAAGCATTACACGAACCGAGATTTCGCACTAACCGAAACTCATTACATCGCAAGATTACCGTCACGTATCCGCGTAAAATTATTTTCGTCGTAAAACTCGAACCGATTTACTTTCGGATCGGAGAATAACAACCGGCGAGCGTACCATTCGATCGTACGAAATCGCGACAAAATCGCTACTACGATACACCGCGATACCGACGATGTGAATAACGCTAAAGCGATTCCTTCGAAACCGATCGCATCCACCTCCACTTCGTACTCTACGCGTCGCGGAAAACGGGGAATATTCGAAAACGAGAACGCCAACACCGTGCGAATAGAAAAACACGGTCGTCGGACCGGTACAGTGTTGCCATCGAAATACCTATTCATTGAGGTGATTATGTTTAAGGGTGATGAGACGAAGGAAAGCTTTATATGTAAAATCATAATATTTAAACAGTAAACTATTGTAAAGTATTATTTTCAATGAAGTTACCAGATTTTTTTTTTTTAATAATTATTTATCAAGTCTAACGGAAACTAGAAAATTTCCACAGTGAAAACATACGAAGAAAGTTGGAAAAAAATTTTCCACGAAGTGAAGAGAGTTGGGAAAAAATCTTTTGAATCGGAAAAATAACCAATACGCCATACTTACGGCGAATACGACCACGTATAAATTAAATAAAATTTACATGCATTATCGTATGCTTCACACATTCATGAATCATAACCTAAGTATACAGTTAAACACCCCTTTCACACGTCCACAGTAGATACCGTCAATTGAAATAATTCACTTCGACAATCGGCTCATATCTGTACTCTAATTAAACAATAATTGCCAAATGACACATACGACAGTTCCGGCAAGGCGACACGTGTACGCTGCGTTCACTTCACATCTCCATCTCTACGTTGATACATTATTCGTAGTCCTAGCTCGTCTGAAATGCGACGACAATTTTAAATTACAACCTTCTCTCTTTCACCGATATAAGTACCGAAGAGGATGTCGCAATCGCGCCACATTGTTACATATTGCGGTAAAAATTCAGACAGTGCTGCGGGCGCTCACGTTTGTTAATGAAATCCGCGTACGCGCCGGGTCCCGTGCTCGCGGGATGACGAGAAAACGCCCTTTTTTTTCTACACAATTACGTTACAGAAGCGATTCATATTCTATTCGTGAGATATGCGAATACGTGGTATTTACCAGTTTTTAAATTTTAATTACGAAACAGCTGAAAAAGTCATTCCTTTCTACGTCGTACTGAAAAAAACACTTCGTACTTCCACTCGAGATAGGAATGGTCAAAACTGATAACCTAGTCAGGATTGCTTTAAATTGGTGCTATAAGTGTAATGATTAATTTTTTAGATGAGTTTTTAAATTAAAACGATAGCTATTACAGCCTACCTAATGCGCAAAGGAGAGGTAGGGAGGGAGATTCCATAGCTTTGCGTTTCAGGTCATTTGTAATCATATGACAAATGTCCAACTTCGCGATACATATATTTCTCTCCTTCATGCTTAGCGCCAACGAGTATGAATGAAAATCGCTGAAAACATGGTAACAGCGGGGCCGTAGCCAAGGAGGCCGAGGTTGGGGGTCAGAATTTCCCATGAGATCAGTTTCTTGAATATTTAAATATTGTTGAAACATTCCTCAATAGTAACACTCGTTATGTAAATATACACCGAAGTAGATTTCTTAAGATGGTTCTCTACCTCTGAGATATAGGTAATGTTAGTAAGCAAAAAATGGTGAAATTTAGTATTTTTGACAGATATTTTTCCAAAATTAGTGAATGAAATTATTTCGATTTTTGATGTTATTTTTAAACCTTGGTCAAGAGCGCTGAGATGCCAGATTCTGGAAATTTTCAATCATACGCCTTGAGTAGCATTGCGAAGTTGGTGGCATTATGTAAATATTAAATATAATAAATTTAATATAACAAGAGAGAAGAGCAAAATCAAAAAAAAAGATACCTCAACGTTCTTAAGCATTACAATACAAATATCAAAATCATTCAAAATTTTTTGTAAATTTCATCGAGTACTTTTTAAGAAATATCTACCCGAACAATTATTCTCATCACAAAATCCCCAGATCGCTTTTTTCAGTAAAATATAAAAATATCGATTTTCTTCAGAATATATGATATTTATGACCAAGAATTAGCCTTCATGAACACAATCATGCGAATAGAAATTCGTGAAATTTCATTATTCGTCCAAAAAATGAGATTTCAACTGGTTCCTTCAAAGTTTTGGTTATACTATTATAAAAATGTAATGATTAGAGCACAGTCTTAAATTACAAAAAAAAATTATCATAATTAATCGATTATGACAACTCGAATTGCCAAGAATCATAAAAAAAAAAAATGGTCATTTTTAAATTATGTCCAGAAGTATAAATTTCTTGTGCATTAAAAAGAAATGTATGCCTGTCACAAACCCTCCCCCCCCCACCCCATAACCCAAGGTGTAAACATGCAAAACGTATGTTTAAAAAATAATTTGGACCCCCTACCCCCTTCCAAAAATTTATACACGTATGCTGGCTCCGATAGTGGGTGAGGGACTCTTTGTGTGATACCGCAAAACTGCCTTTTTTGTTTCGTTGATTCATCTCAAAATGGAGACTCGCTCAAATTTTGAGAGTAGGGACAGAGAGGACAGATAAATCAAAACTTTCATTTTTATGCATACGCGAAAGAGTAAATCAAGGATACCAACGTTTCCAAATTTCAGCCTTCAAGGCAGAAGCGGATTTAAGGGAAAAAGCCTAGTCCGCAAACTTCAAAAAGGGCTATAAAAAATTCGAAAAAGTTATCCGCGCGAGCTTTTTTTTTGCTTGTTTTAAATTTTACTTACTATTGCGCTCTTGTTACTAATACACTATTATTTACTCCCTAACTTCTTGTACCTTAAAGAATAATTTACATCGTCATGAAATTATTCATTTTGTAATTGTAATGAACAAAATGACCTCATTTTTACAACTGAACCTATTTTATCGCCAAAAAATTGGGTCTCTATGAGTCCTTTAGGGCCCATTTCCCCTCAAGGCCCAGTCCGCTACCGCGGATTTGCCGAAGGTTAAATTCGCCTCTGCTTCCAGGTGCATTTAGAGAGGCGTTAGAACAGAAAATGGCTTTTGAAGGAAGTTTCAAAAAATAGAATATTGTTTTAACCTTTCATATCTCCTCAGCTCATCGACATGAAAAGGTCAAATTTCATATGTGGTGTTAGTTGGTGACCAGAATATGAGCTTTTGAATTTGGATCAAAATGGATCCAAAATGACAGATTATCAAAATTTGAGTAGGATTTGAGGAACCTCAAATTAGTAAAAATGTAATTAATATAAACTCATATGATTTTTGGCGATAAGAAAGATACTAATCTTCAATTCTCCTCTATACATGATGTTGGAGGGGTAAAGAAGGGGTTATCGACCTGAAAATGTGTTTGGGTACAAGAAAGATCGAAAATTTGTCATTGCGCTGCCATATGATACAATGAGCCCAAATGACTAAATTATTCTAATTTTAGCTTCTCAAGTGAATTTGAAGGGGAGTTAGAGCGAAAAACCACTTTTGGAGGGTAAATTGCCGCAAGAAATTTCATGCATTTTCCATATCTCGTCACCAAATCTACGTAGAGAGGTCAAACTTTATGAATAAGTTTAGTTGCTGACCACAATATATACTCTTCAATCTGGGTAAAAATGGATTCAAAAATGGCGGATCGTAAAAATTTGAAAATAATTTGAGGAGCCTCTAGTAGTTATAATTAGAGTAATATGTGTTTTTATAATTACTGCATGGCAAGAAATACCACATTTACTCTGAATTCAATTTCTCAAGTGGTTTTGGAAGAGACAGATTAGGAGGTTTCAGACTTAATATTGGGTGTGGCCTGTAGGTATGAAAGGCTTAGAAACGTTATTTACAAACCTAAACAAACCCTAGTTGAAAACTCAGCTCCAGTAATGCGGCATGGCTGTTTACGTTTTTTTCTATATTCATAGATTAACTCTTTTCCTCTATTTCTGGTTGTCACTTTCTAATTTTCAAAAGATTTGAAGTAAAAATGACAAGTGCGAGATCAATTAACCAGTAGCCCGATCTAATAAAACCGCAAATTGGATAATTTTGGAAAAAAGGAGCTTTCAGGAAATGGCGAATTTCACGGTATTCGTGGCGGAACTAAAACGAGAAAATTACCCGATAATTCCTAAACACTGTGATTTTTGGTTTTACACTTTCTTACTTCACAGTTCATACAGCACCTAGAGCCAAGCCTTACGATTCAATTTCTTTCGAACTTTAATTGCCGGATGAACAATACACTTATCAGATTTGATCGTACGATTCGCTGGAGCATAAGATGAAATTACATTCAACTTATTAATCCATGAACACCGGTGCCAATATCGTGTTCGACCATATACACCTCCAAATCAATTTAAAATTAAATAACTTCTATTCATTCGTCCTACTCGTCCGAATCGATGTAACGAATCGTCGTAAATTACTCCAAAAGGTGAAAAAAAATCGCCTCGATCGACGATCGTCAGTTGTAAACAACGTGTCAGCTCGATCGCCGCGGAGATCATTAGTACACTTCTTTCGTTCAAACATCCTACAATGTATAGTAGTCATACGGTGACAACATATTCGAAATTTCAAACTACGATTTCTTTTGTTTACGATCCTCTTTCATTCATTTCAGTCACTAGTCCACAATCCACATTCCGCCGTCGTACCCATTAATGAATATTCGGCGCGTTTAGTAGTTCATGGGAAGATGAATTCGTGCATTTACGCGCTACCGCTGTCCCTTTTTTTTTTCACTATTACTCCCGCTGTTGCGTCGCTGTGTCTCTTCTTTACTATTATTTGCGTTCTTCTTTTTCTTCTTCCTTTTCCAGTCTAGTACACCCCGGTATTTTTTTTCCTTCTTTCACTCTATCTATGGAGCTGCTTTTTATATATATGTATTCGAAGAAAAGAAGACTTCGCAATATAATATGAGCTATGCGTTCTATTCTAGTTACACTTCGTTTATTTCACCGCGTTGCCAAACCAGCTATGGTACATAGTATATACGAGCCATTCTCGTCGTTGTTTTCACAAATGAATTTTAAAGTAGAGCCGAAGGGGAAACGATGAAATTAAATTTTTATTCGTTCTACCGTACTCGGAGCCGGAAATTTATTTTTTTATTTTTCTCTCACTCTAATTCGAACGAGTCTGAGACGGAGGTTTGAAATATTTTGTATTTAAAATCACGACGTTTTTAGCCTACAGCGTTGACTATAGAAGTACACAACACACCCTAAGCATTATTCTGAGAGCACAAAATAAAAAATAAATATATAAATTCGTTTTTCAATTTCAATATATACTTATATATTTTTTTTTGCTTGAAAATATCAATATTTATTCTTTTATGCCAAAAATTTATTTTATTTGTAGAAATCACAGTTTCATTTTGATAAATTCATTTATGTGCCAATAGAATTTGTCGAAATTACATTTAGAAATTAGTAAGAAAAATTAATTTTTACATAATTTGAAAATTGTTCTCTCAGGACTTTTAGTATGTGGTATAACAACTAAACAAATACGTATTTAGTCGCTATTTTTTGTAATGGGTACTGGAAGGGAAGAGGGTATAGCTTTCTTCATTTTTTTTTTTTTTTTTTTTTTTGAAAAAACACCAATTTTCAGAAAAATTTTAAAATAAATAATAAATAAGCAATTTAGAGGGCGTTCGTAAGGTGTGAGCTTAATTTAAGGTCTTTGTACTCCATGGTGAAAATGTACTCAGTTCTTATCATAATGTTTTTTCAACCTTTTTTCTCCTATATTTTGAAAATTGCGCCTCTCCTGCTGCACTAATTTTTCTTTGGGGCTTGGCTGACACCAACAATGAATTCTATGCTCTCAAAAACAGTTGAATTGATTTTTACTGTATTTAATATTTATAATTTGGCGAGATATCACGAGTAAAGTCTATACTGCAATCTCCTTTAGCTATTTCGTTGATATGCTTTACCCTCTCAGTAATTAATTGAATTATTTTGGGGAGAAATCTAAACCTACCACTTATCTAAAATACGAATTGTATCATTAAAAAAAAACAATTTTTTATGCACTTAATTCCGTATTCAGATTAAAGGCAAGATAAAGAAATTTTCGAAACTCGTGCGGATACCTGAAGCTAAATTAAAATCAGAAGCTTTCTAAGCCTAATATAAAAACAAGTAGACACCTTAAAATTCTCACTGCAAATTTAATTTTCGTAATCACGTTTGAAAATTAATCCACTTAAAGCATCAACGAGTCGCTACGTAACGTGTATCAAATTTCTTGAAAAATACCTTAACGCGCGTTTACATCGAAATCAATACCATAACAAAATAGTACACCCGTATATAGGCGAACAACATTTTCCACAGATTATACGACAGTAATATTCTTTCCGCAGATCGAAAAATAATAGCTCATTAAATAGAATGATGAGTGATAAACGGTATAGGTCGTTGACTCGTCTAAACTACACGCCTCACATGAAGCCGCCACTCGTTACCTGCCTAAAAAAAGTGATGCGGGTGTGAAAAGCAGCGTAAAACGTAAATTAATAATCTAACAGTGAACGATATTATTTTGTAAACTAGGTGACCGGCCTGATTGCCGAACAGCCTGAGGCGATGATTACGAGGCTTTTTCAAATGGCGAGGTTTTATCGAATATTATTTCTCCATCGTCTAATGCGAACAATTTGTATAACGGAGGTTGGTCGCGAAATGTAGGTGTAATAAATGGCCGAATTTTAATTCCATTGACGTCTGATAATGCCAATGAATGTAATACGAAAATAGGAGAATTTTTTAACGGCATTAATTTTATTTAGGTTGATGACGAAAAAGTAATCATTCAAGGTCACCGAATGATTCATTTCATCGATACAACCTTGGTGATTTTGTCGCTAATTCAAATCAAATGATGTTTGACGTTTACAAGTAAGTTGATTTAAACCTCAAGAGTTAAATGAGTTTGAAGACCAAAAAAAAAGAATTGATTAAGAAAAAAAAAAATTCAATCATAATTAAAACGCATGACTCGAGATGTCGAGAGTTCCGCTATTTTATAATCTTGTCTCTCCCTCTCAAAAAAAGTCAACTATTCCAATGAGTATCACGATCAAGAAAGATATTACCGTTAGAATAATTTACACGATGTCATTAAATTTGTTAAATTACACTTAATTAAACGCGTTTTCGCTCCATTACAACTTACAACTTTTGCGATATAATTTATGCATAATTTTTTCCAATACACACATGCAATCATTATTAGCCATATAATTTGAAAGCACGCGGTAGTACGATGATGCATAAACGATTGTCGGTGTAGCGATGCGAAGACACGGTAGCGAGTAGTGGCCTATTTCTAAACGTGAAATTCGATCGCTATTTTACTAACACGATTTGATACGAATCAACGTTTCGCAATCTGCTTATCAATTTATATCTTCTTTATTCCTATCGTCGTTCTATTATTTCCCGTTGTTCGTGACCGATCGTTTCGCCATCTACTGATTTATCAAGCGTCTTCGTGCGCGGTAATATTTACGAATTCCGTTAGCTTTTTCACGACCGTCCGAACAAAGAATAAAAAGAAGCTGAAGCTGGACGCGTCCGATGGAAGGTTTTATTCAACGTCTATTGAAAAATGCAACGTTGATGGACGTGTGACGAAATACATAGGAGCGGGTCAATCACTACTTGATTATGTTTCGGTCATCGTGGCTGACAATAGAAAAACATGTACGAGAAAAAAAAAACATTTTATGGTCAAACGGTAAAAGTAAATAGCGCGTCACTGGAATGCTTTAATTATCGTGAAAAAAAATCTACAAAGCCATGTAGTCAACAGTTTTACTAAACTTCGTGAAACCTCATCGCGAAGAATCAGCCATGACGTGAAGTTAGTACGCAGCTAACAAGATACGTAATGTATGCAAACCTCTATTCTTTAAATTTCCAGTCTTGACGACACATAGGACATAACTGACGTACCGGTTGAGAATTCAACCATTTCATAATACAGTGCATATGATAACAATGTGAACACTGGCCCCAAACTGCAAAAAGTATTGTTTGGAGTTAAGATGTCATAAAATCTCGAATGAGAAATAAAAAGGTGTAATTACCTAATGGACAATCGTCGCCGGGTAATTTGCAATCCGGGCAGCAGTTTTCAAAAGCTAAACGACAGATACCACATGTATCATCATTAGCAACCCATCGCCAAGTAGCAACACCCAACCAACCTAAAAGTATTGAAATACATAAATTTCAAATTGAATAGGTATTATAAACACTACGAGATATAATGTAAATACTTACTGGTAATTTTAACTTTCATTTATATGACTATTGTTGGGTATTGAGAAATTATTATGATGATATTTCATTTGATTTTATACAATATAATTCCTATTTTAAATTAAAATAAGGATAATTTTCGAATCCTTAATGCGATTCGGAAAAAACTTGGAAAAAATTTGAAAAATATTGATAATTTTTGTTGATTGGCTTCCTGCTTACAGTTTTCAAGTATGTTATCAATGTAGCCACATATCTTTTATATCTGATAAAAATGTTTTGTCATCAACACACGGACAATTATTGGATTGAAAATTGTGTATCTTAATGTTAATTTGTTTAAAATGTTACGAAAACTTATTATTTTCTTTCAAAATAGAAGAAATCAAGATAAAAATATTAAACTACGATAAAAACCATGAGAATGAAATTGGTTTTTGTATCTAAAAAACAACAACACTGTTTAGGTGACTAAAGCGCACTCTGTATTTCTTTATGAAAAATGAAAATGGTGATGATTTTCGTTTTTAATTATTTTTGTATTTTGCAACTATTTTTTATTAAAATGAACATGAAGTGAAATAACATGTTAAAACAATGTATTGTTGTTATAATGAGAATGATTTAATAAAAGAAAATATTTACGTGCATTATAATCTGTATGAGATTTGATGAGTTGAAGTTAATTCTATATAATGATGTATGATCGAACAAAAGTCAACTACCGTGCGCGCAAGTAATTACTTACACATCAGCGCAAAAATGTTCAAAAACTCATTCATGCAATTTTGAAATAAATGTTATAACAGGAAATTGTGGGTTTATTTATATTTTTAATTAATTTTGTAACATAATTAAATTAGAAACAGGGATAAAAGACCATTTCAAAACTTGTGATATTATTTTCTAAATTTTGAAAAACTAGTTTTGATACATTTTTGCGCTGGTGTGTAAGTAATCATTTGCGCGCACGGTATATACCAAAGATGGTAAGTAAAAACAAGTTAATCAACTTTCATCATTCATGTATTATTGATTTTTAGAGGAAATATAGTCCTGTTAATTACTTATGATTTGTTGGATTCATAAATTTATACATAGATACACTCTTTAGGAATAGAAAAGGAAATGAATATCATGCAATATTAAGATTGGCACAATATAGTGTCATTCTGTACTTTTACATATAATTTTTTTGTTTCAATGAGGATATAATTATAACTATGTAATCTATAGATAGATTAGTAATATCAAAGATTCATATAAAACTTTTGTGCAACCAAGACCAAGGGTATTTTATTTTTTGTAGTTGAATATTACCAAAGTGTTTCTTAGAAGTGTCTAAGGTTACTTTTCTCAGTTCCCATCATAATTAAACGAAAGGCGAAAACTTTTTGATGAGATGTGGGTAGACTGAGGGAAAGTTTCATCTGACTAGAAAATGTATTAAAGAGCGAGTTCTAACGAGCGGAATAAATTCACTCTTTTTCAGCAGCCTTGGAATTCGAATGTTTACCATCATATACAATTTATTTTTCTTCTTTAAACTTCATTCGTTCTTAATCGCTCTACAATACTTTTTTTTTTCAAACATATAATACTCACATGAAATGATATGCGTACCAAAACTTTATTCCTAGCAATTCAGCCCAAAATAAAGCAATAGCTGCTCAACTATTCGAATACGTACGTAGATATTTCAATTTCATATTACATGAGAATACATTGTATCCAAACCTCATCAACGCCGCAAATCTCGAATCAAGGGTGAAGAACGATTTATAAATTTGAGCCAAGCGGTTATTTTACAAAATACAAAATATGGGTACGAATAAATCGCAGATACAAATCCTTCAACCGCAATGACGCATTCCACCTCGAATCTGGTGATTTCCTAATGCTTTACATTTTATAAAGGTCGTTCTAGATACCATTCACGTACCAAGAGAGAATTTGATATTATAATAGGGAAAATTAGGCGTTTAGAATTTGTAACCACACTATAGTAATTCTGTGCACCGTTTGATAAATGAGATATGCGAAACTAACAACTGATACTTCATGTTTGATTGGTGCGTACATATACGTTTCCTGATGTTCGGCCTAACGAACTTTCACTAACAAACTTCGTATCGAAATTACAGAAGTATCGGGAGCTGTAATTTTGTCTGTTTTCCAGATGAACCTAATATTTCATTTAGAAATTTTAATTGATTGATGAGATAACCTAGTATACGTGTTTAGGTATTTTTTATGTATAGGTATGTATATCTACTTACTGAGATATGCTTATTTAGGCACCAATGACGAAAGTATCTGATAGTTGAAAAATTCACGAATAAAAAAATTACTTGTTTATTGAAAATGTCTCTGCGTAGGTTATAATTTTCCTTTTAATAAAAGAATAACTAAGCTATAAAAAATTATATGCTCAAGAAATAATTGGTTTGATTAAAACACTATAATGAAGTAAAGTGAGCAATATCGGCGTCTTTGAAACAAAGGGAAAAATTTCTTACTCTGTTAATTCGTTACTTTATAGTACCTACTTAGTTTCTTAATGATTTCCTTTTCACATCTGCGAGCGAAATTAAAAGGAAAATTTTGAAAACTCTTCGAAAATATTTGCTGGCGATATGGCACAAAAGAAGCTTGGAATTTGTAAAACTTTTTGCTAATATACGATATTATTTGACTTCTCTCGTTTTATTTCTCGTAAAATTAAGAACACATTATATACATTTTCTACGTTCATCAGTTTTATATGGAAAAAAAGTTTATTAATAAAAATTTCATTTAGAAATGACTACACGCAAGTTAGTCGCAACTCAAAGCAAATGTTTTCAAAATAATATACCTCGATGCCTATGAATAATAAAGGGAAATATTTTATAATTACTAATGTAAGTAAATTTGAACTTTATCAGAGGTGCCTGTTTATTTCATGCTTTTCAAGTAATTACACTCGTCATTACATGTTCATTGACAAAAAATCAAAATTTTGGCTGAATTCAAATACACATTTAGGAAATTATGACGAAGTGAAAGATATATGTAGATATAAATAAATACTTATATTCACCTAGGTAGGTACTCAACTAATTCAAGTTGAATTGTTTGTTTCAAGGAGCGATTGAAAGGAAATTTTATATTCATTCATTTCCGTATTTACTTACTTATTTATTTACTTTACATTATTTTTTATTCACCGTTTTTTCTTTCCTACTTTATACATATTTTTCTCTCATTGTGAGTTTAATCAGAAAGAGCGTTTATTTTGAATAAATTTCGAACTTCATAGGGTTTCTTGCCGCAACGCTATAGAAACATGAAATTTCCGTGCGCGGAATTAAGCGATTTAAAAAAAATGTTTATTTTCTTTTAATATCAAAAACAGGCTTACAAATAAAGTTTCTTTTATCTACACCATTTTTTGAAAATTTAAACGCGCAAGTAACTTTATATAGCATAAAGTTTTATGTTTTATATACTGGTACTTTTTAATTTTGAAACTGATCCAAGTTTATACGCTTACATTATTTTACAAATTCCTTTTTCGAACACAATTTCAAACCGACAAAATATGCTATGAAATTAATACTGGGAGAATATTTTCATAATTTTTTTCCCTTCCAAAACGACATTAGATTCCTTATAAGTAAAAAGAATTCAAATACAAGCTACGAAGATTGTCACAAAAATGTGGATTATAAGCTTAATATTTTTTATGGTATTTTGAAACATTTGGGTTAGCGAATTCGCATTTCCCCTTTTATATTTCGAAGAGGTATTTTTGAATTGAAAATTTTTTTCGTTATGATTGGATGGGTCGAATTCTGTGTGAATACTTTCAAGCTTACCTACACTTGTTGAAAAGAAAGTTCGGTTTTATATTTACGGTTTATAAGTTTTAGGCATATTCAAAGATGGAAAATATGGGATTGATGTAGTAGGTAGAGCTTTCGCATATATTTTTTTGAGGGACTTGAAATCGACTAAAAGGAAAAACTAGCAGTTTGGGAAAATAATTTTTAGAGATCTTACTGTCGAGTAAAATGCTATTTTGGCGTCTGGAGTAGGTTAAAAGATACGAAAAGCTTTCATGTCTTTTAATAGGCTAGAAAATATTTTCAAAATTTAATAGGTATGCACTAAGTTCTTAATGAAAAATTAAGCTTCTACACCCTACCTGATATTGGAAAGAGGTTTCATATACACATGTAACCTAATTTCAAACTTGGAGAAGTTGTGACTGCTCATAGCTGGAAAGATTATTTTACCAATAAAATTTGAAAAGTAAGTACCTTAAATGTTATGAGTACTGCATGAATACATAAAGTTTTTCATTTTTCTTAGCAACTAATATAACCACTCATTGATGCAGATTGTGAAGTATTTTTTTTCCTTCAGAGGTTCGTAACGCAAAAGTTTCTACTGCAGCAAGTTAGATAGCTGGCCGTATAAACTAAGGAGAGATTTCAGTATCAAATGGACACCCAGATCGCAAAATCTGCAAAACAAGCGGGCCCACTATGTCCGTACATCGATCCTTCGATTGAAAAATTCTAGAATACAATGGATAGCGATTAACTGATTGAGGAGATAGGAAAATTTTCTCATCAAGTAAGGCTTATGACCATCGAGTTAATGAGAAGTGGAAATCGTATTCGGCTGACTGACTCCTCTGTAGTGAGGGTTCACCATAACGCAGTATCTTTAGCCCGGTTGAAGAAATACTATCCTCCTGCTCGTCATTAACAATCCCTATGTGCACGCTTTAGCTGATAGATATCCTGTTTCTGTTCTTACATAGCAAATGAATAGATGAAAAACGCTATTTTGAGCTAATACGTATGTCTTATGAACATTTTATTGATATACTTTCAAGCTGAGCTTGAATTAATGTCGAATATATGTCAATAGACATCAATATATTTTTGCAAAAAATGTCGATATCTATTTGAAATTAAATGAAGCTCAACTCGAATGTATGTCGATAAGATGTTCATAAGACATGTATAAGCCCAAAATGGTGTTTTCTGTGTATCTGTTTGGCGCAGCAACGTGCACATTGGGAAGTACCATAACTAATGTAGGTGTAAGTTTGTTAGATCACTAGATACCCATAACCCTCTACCAGTTACTTCCAAGATTTATAACATCAATCAATTCTGTATAGTCTTGGTGAACGACGTGCGACAAGGGCTTCCAACTGATCCGTTATTAATGGTCCTTGTCCTCATTAAGGTGATGAAAAACTCTGAAACAACATCAGTGCAGATTCAAGTACTAGTTACTGATCAAGTAAGCCTTAATGCTGGCAACGGAGGTTCAAAATGGGGGAACAGAGAAGGATGTAAGAATTTCTTGCAAAGAAGCATCAAGAATGAAAAATAATAAATCCGTTTTTTGTTTATAAGTTTTTATGTTTACATATTGGAGTTGGACTTCGGAGTATTTAATTTTTACGTGTTCACTCCCGCTTCTCAAAAAACTCAAAAATTCCTACTCTTCAGAAATTTTGAAGCGCGGGAGTCAGTGCAAGAGCGAGAAAGAGCGTGAAAAAATTTAAAGAGAGAGCCTGGAGTAAAGAGCCCCAATTTTAAGAAAAAGGAGAAGAGCCAAAGAGTGAGGGCAATTATAATTCAAATTTTCAAAAGAGCGAGAGAAGAGCAAGAGCCTTTAATGCCTAAAATCGAAAGAGTGAGCGAGAGTGGGAGCACTGAAAACACGGCTCTCGCATCACTGAGAAGAAATAACAACCCTGTAGTGTTTTTGCGGGCTATCTCTGCATGAAGCGAAGGGGCAAAATTTTATTCATTAAAATTCTTTTATTTATTTATTTTTGGTTTGAGACAACTTGAGTCCTATATCCAGGGATATTTGGCTGATCGTAAAACGTTGCTGTGGTGGTGGCTTATAATTTCGAATTTTAATGCTGTTTAAAGCAACGTTGAGGTGGGCGTGGCTTATATTTATATTTCAGACCCGTTTTATTCATACGCAGCCAAATATCCAGATATTATAGTTAACGTCCGTGCTCTTATCGCACAAAAAGTGTAGGAGGTGCGTTTAGGCTTCTATACGTCTTTAAGGACATCCACTGAAACTCAATTTTATGGTGTTTAAAATCTTATTTTAATCTTCCAACTATAAGTGCGTGTATTACATGTATTTCGTGGCTCTGTTTGCACTTATAGGATGCTGTAGCCTCAATATGTAGATTAAGCCAGAGATTGGTGTAGACGACTCTTCATAATTTCCCTCAGGTTTAACTTTTTTTTGCAAGTTTTTCTGACTTCAACCATTAAAGCCATTATATTTTGATCGAAATTTATCCAAAATATCTATTAAATATGTTGAACTTTATCAAGTTCTAAATTCGTTGAATTCGAAAAACCGATATCAAGACTCAACACATTGTATTTCAATATTAAGTAAATACTTTCTTAAATACGTTTTAAGCTACTGAAAGAGTTGTTAAAGCCTTTACCACTATTATATGGAAGTATGAACTTACCTAAATAAAAAATCATCTCTAGTAACGTAGCGTAGCTGCTTATTTTTTTTTATAATCTTGAGCAGGAATACCTATTGTTTTCGGTTATTTTTACCCTTTTTAAGTCTACCTTATTCATGGCGTATTCAACATTAATAAACTTTTTCGCTTGATTAATCCCAAACACTATTAATTTATTCATTACAATCCATATCACTTGACTAATGGCAGTTGTTCGGTAGACACTAGACAGCTTCATCACAGTGAGTTCCAATTTCGAACTACTTATGCTCTCCTCAACGAGACACTCGAACATCCAATCTTTGTAAAAACTGAGAAACACTCAGTTTGTAACGCGTGAACTCTTAGAAATGAAGGTAAATGTATCGAAAGCTTTGAAACCGCACCTCTCAAACCGTCAAGTGATACGAAACAATGAAATTTCCCCAACAAAATGACAAAGAAACAAGTTGAACAAAAAAGTAATTGGAAATTTGTTACAAGTCAATGATCACTTTACAATCCATACCAATAGGAGATACGCGACAAAGACTCCGTATGCGTAAACCTGACAATTCCAGATCTTGTCAAACCATCGAATCGAGCGCTTTAATTTCGCACAAAAAATTCATCTGTTGACTTACACGTTTTGATTATTATTCGTCGTGTAATGACGAAAAACATTAATTAAAACTTTACTCGCCGTTTTTTCTCCATAATTTCCCCCTATAAGTGTTTCATGCAAGCGCAGATGAATGGAAAAATGCGACTGAACAAAAATATAAACAAAAATAGAAACCGGCGATATTTAAAAACCCGTATTTTTAATTTAATTTCCAAACGAAAAAATTCATTCGTAAAATCCCGTCGTGGTTCGGCAAAAATCGAGCCCTTTTCAAACGACGAGTTGTTTCTACTAAAAAGCATCAATTGAGTCGCGTTATTTCCCTGTAACGTGTGTTAGAGGGTTGTGTTTTCGTATTAACTAACCGATGGTATTTACGTGATTTCCAACGAGTATTTTTTTCTCTTTCTTTTTCAGTTTCGTTTTTATAATCGAATATAATTAGAGGACTATTTCAGGTAATTATTATTTTTTTTATTTGAGAGTAATTTTGATTTTTTTCATACAGTTTTTTGTTTTTTGATGTCGAGTCAAATTAAAATCTCATTATCTACGTTAGTATTTGTTGCTTATTTGTTACTTTTTTTTTACATGCATGAGGAAGTTCGGAGTAAATTTTCATTTCTTTGGATTTTATGACTTTTTTCACGTAATTTAAATAAAGTAGAAATGATTTCTATCAATTTTTTCATTTTTATTATTATTATTTTTTTATTTTCGTAGGTGCTATAAATCAATTACTCATTAAAAAAAAAATTAATAGAAAAATATTTTTTAAAAAATTAATAAAATAGATATAATTATACATAATTGTAAAAATTTTATTCTATTCCATAATACATTGAATCTTACGCAAAAATTAACGTTAACAATCACGTAAACTTCGTAATTACAAAATTAACGCGCTCTTAAAGTTATTAGTTTTTGAAATTTTATGAATGAGAAATTGTCAAAATGTTTAAATCATGTAACAAAATTCATTCTCAGGCATACAGGTTAACAACACTACACATAAGTTGAATTTGGTAAAAGTTTAACCGCTCAAGTCTACATTTGAAAGTTGCCAAATATGAAAACTTTCACATGATATGAAATCCTTTTTCGCCCCATGTGATGAAGATTTCAGCTACTCGGAATATTTACGATTCACTGGTTAAATTTACCGCTTCACAACTAAAAAAAAATTACTCTCGTTCAACATTTCACGAATGACGGACCACGAGTGAAAAAGTAGTGGTAAACAACACTTTGGTAAATGGCAATAGGAAGTTTTGATAATGTCACTAAGTTTTTGGTTCAAAATCATTTGAAAGTATTATTCGGGCGCTCATGAATTTTACATTTTTTTCAACACATTGATGAGAATCACACTAGCTGTGGCGAACTTGTAACACATACGGTTCGAATTAAAGTACCGAGGAAAAAATATAGAGATAAAAATTCATCGTGTAATCCTGCTCACGTATGTATTTCAAAAAAAAAAAATATACCACCCTTAAAATTCATTTCGACGAAATATGTTATTTTTTCCTCGTTATAAAATCTCAGGAATTCGTACGAGCTGGTGAAAATGGGCTCGACTTGAAAATTATTAAGAGGGTTAAAAATCAACTTAGAATGGTCTCTTTTTTGCTCGCCATCAGGTGTTTTAAACACGCGCTTAGGTATTAAACGAACCGGCGAACGTTTTGCGTGAATTTTTAAGCACTTAACAAGCTAAAACTGTATCGTAAATTTCAACGAATACGCGGTTATGAATTTTCCCGGTGAACGATCGTAAAGCATGTAACGCTGACCATCTTTTTATTCCATCCATCCTTTTTGAGGTTATTCTTGCTGGGTGTTTATGTGTGGAATATTATGACAGGTATAAATTGCAGACTGTGATGTAAATTTATTTTATAGGTTAATGGGTTGTTAACTACTTATCTTTGCGTAAGAACAATTTTTTCTTATTATGGTTTATTTGAATTTCACGTTTTCATTGGCGTAAACTCAAATTCAAGGTACTCGTAGTTTAAGCAATCCTCAAGTTTCTTTATTTATGGTGAAGTTCCAATTTTGATTTTTTTTATGTACTTCATTTACTTAAACAAAAAAAATTTCAAGAAGCTTTCACTAAAGCATAATGAAAGCTAGTATAGTTACATTAAAATTTGAATTTCATTGATTTAAAAAAAAGGAAAAGAAAAAGAAAAAATAAGTATCTAATTACCTATCCAGATTTAGGTGCCTTGACCAAGTATTAATCATTGTAGAATCGAAATGAAAATTAATAGATTGATTTCTCCACGTATAATTATGCTAACAATGAGGAATCACAATACTAGAATTCAAATTTGTATTATTTGTAGTGACTTAGTGTCGAAGGTGTATGTTAAAATACTCAAATATGGATCAAATTCGTGGATGCCTGGTATTATTTTTTTTGTTTTGTTTTGTTTTTTTTTTTTTTCAACAAATATCCAATAAATTTTCCAGTTAAAGAGTGGTATTTCTTTCAAAATGAACACTTTACTACGCAATTAAAAAAAATGAACGCTATGCTACTTCTTAAAATTCATTGAATTTGCAGATCTTCATAATTAAAAAAATAATATTGAATAACCCATATGTAAATCAAATTTGAAAAGAAACTATAGCGAATAATCCAGTTTTTAAAAAAAATTCTAAGAATAACTTCACTGTTAGTATCTACAGCAGAACCGTGTATTTTTTTTTTGCCACCACTCAGTAAAGTTCATCCACAAAAAAATTGTTTATATCTATGATATTTGCGAGTAGATAGTATAACATAGGAAATCAAACTTGCCATATCCTATATTAATAACTTGGACTCCACTCACCAGTGCCTTATTCTCTCAGGTTCTTTAGGCTCCCTCAAATCTCTCTTGAAATTCCGCTATCCTCACTAACACCCTTTTGCTAAAGAAATTATTCACCTAATCCTTTCCTCTTCATAAAACATCGAAATAGCCTGGATTTCTTCCCATTCTGACATACCAGGATAATATCTTACGAGGACTAGTCAGATATTCAAGTCGCCGATCTGCTGGAATGGTTGCCTATGTGGGAGTACCTCAGGCACCTACCTACACGCCGTATAAATTTCATCTGATACGGACCTAGGCTTTTTGTAGCAGTGTTGCTAATGTGAAAAATTAAGTTATGAAAAAACAAAAAATTTAGATTTTGAAAAAATTTGGTGGACACTGGATAGAGATTGATGAAATAAATAAAAACTGTTATACGCACAAATTGCCTAACTTGAGATTTGAAGGGGCAGTTATCCAAAAAATCATCAAAAAAAAATTCGTTCGAGGAATCATATTCAACTCTTTGAGATGAACCAAAATGGTGCTTTGCAAAAATCGCGTATCTTGAGAATTGAAGGTGCAGTGTGTGTATATCGTTGGGTGAATGAGCGTATATTAAAAATTTTTGAAAATAAATGAATTCTTATTTCCTTACTTTTACATTTTTGAATTGTTTATCAATTTTCTAGCATTTTTAATCTGTAATACCTACTTTAGGGTACCTACGCATCAAAATTATTCACCTTCACACTTTTACATTCTTTTAAAACGTGAAAATAGATAAGGACTAAGAATGAATTTTTTCATTATCCCTCCAAGTTTAATGGTAGATGATGATATGAGTGCTAGCTGATCAACATAGAAAAATCACAAAATATGTTTTCCAAATTTCAATCAATTTGTGATGACATGTGAGAATGAACTTTTTGAATAAATATGTTGTGAGTATTTACTTCATCAATTTTTTTTTTGTATGTTGTTCTATAATACCCAAAGAAAGTAGTAATCCACACAGCGCCTTCATTTCTTAAGATACATGATTTTTGCAAAGCACAATTTTCGTTCATCGCGAAGAGTAGAATAAGATTTCTTGAACAAATTTTTTTCAATGATTTTGTAAATAACTGCCCCTTCAAATCTCAAGTTAGGCAATTTGTGCATATAACAATTTTTACTTATTTAATCAACCTATATCCAGTGCCCAATTTATTTTTCAAAATTGTAAAATTTTTGTTTTTTCGTAACTACTAATTTTTCATATTGGTAACATTACTACGAAAAAACTAGGCCTGTATTAGATGAAATTTAAACGGCGTGTGGGTAGGCGCCTAAGGTACTTCAATATAGGCAACCATTCAAGGAGATCGGCGACTAACATATCTGATCAGTCCCTCGTTAGCGGATTCCGCTGCTAAGCAAGCAGTATCCCTCTTTTCTGTTCCCAATATTGCTTCCCCATCCTTTTAAACACCTCTGTTCACTCCTCCAAAAATTCTAACTGCCAACAAACTTCGATCCATTCAAATCTCCGCCACTCCTTGGCTTCCACCTAGTTCTTTAACTCGCAGAGAACAGGTGTTCCTCACCAGACTTCGCCTCGGTCACTCAGTCTCACTCACAGTCACTTCCTCGTTTGGCAACCTTCTCCACTCTGCACCTCGTACCACTTCCCTTTAACACTCCGTCACATCCTCCTTAAGTGCACAGACTCCCGGCATCAGCACACCCGTTTCATTCACTCCTTTTTTCTTACACGAATTCTCTCTTCTGACTTTTATAACCTCCTATCTTTCCTTACAACAACCAACTTATTTTCTAGATTTTAATCGCTCTCCTCTTCCGTGCCTCTGGCTCAAGTGGCAGTAAACAGCACGTAAATATTAAAAAAAAAGTTCGCATATTTGCACACTGATTTGATTTTTTTTTTAAAGCGATATTCTTATTTTGGAGATGCAGTTGATGCAGAATATACAACAAATCTGCCCCTAGAAACTTCGCCAACTCATAAAGCACCTGTTTTGCATGTACACTAATAGGACCTTTATCTATAAGTACTAATTACTAATAAATCAAGACATTAAAACGCTAATATTTTGAATTTATTTCATTTAATGCGGAAATATCAGATTTTTCATTTTCATATTTTTCTTCTTTCGTGTCATCAACAAAATAAACTAGAAAAAAAAAGAAAAAATTACGTGGATGTGTTGTTTACACTTTTAACAAAGGAACGTTCTGAGGCGTGAAATATAAATTTCAACCTCATAAAAAATAATAGAAAGTGAACACAAGGTAGGAGCGGAGCCTGCGAAGGTGGTTGGAGGTGAAATTTTGAGAAAAATTTGAAAAAGCGAGAGAACGGTGAAAAATATTGAAAAAGTTGGCTGGGTAAAAAAGTAAATGATTTTGATTGAAATCATTGTTTTAAATATCAAGGTATATCTATAATTTATGACTCATGATATAATTCAATGAATATAATGCGATTATTTTCAAATCTTTTGTATATTCTTCATTGTTTCTGTATGAGCTTTTTTTATAAGAATAGGATCAGCAAACAAGAGGATAGTTTTGCTATTTTAATAACATTTTTAAAGTAAAATACTGATTTAAAAAAAAAATATTTCAATTTCGGAATCTCTGGGCATTTTCTTTTCATCAGTAGTGTATGAAACATCAGATTTAAAATAAATTATTTTTTTATTCGATAAAATAGAAAGGTGCTGTCATTCGTTATTCAAATAAAATCTACTCTCTTTCTGACATTGATTTACGGAATCTTTCTAAATAAGTAGTAAAAATTTGTATACGTCTCGCGCTTAATACAAACCCTACTTCCACTGTTACTTATTATAACGTAAAAAATAGTGTAATTTTCTTTATTTTTTAAACTTCAATTAATTACCCGGTGGGGTTTCTTTCAATTCAAGAACGTTGTAATTTATGATACAGGTTGTCAATTCAATCTTTTTATATTATAAAAATGAAGAAAATTCTTTGAAAGTTGTAACATAGCCTAATAAGTGTTATGTTGTGTGCAGTGATAGTTTTCATCCTAAAATTCCAAATTCGTGTCGTTTATCCCTTACAGCTAGTACTTCGTCACGAATCTTTACTTATTCTAGCAAACTTAGATGTATAAAAAAATCCTTCTCTGGCGCATTTTTCTGCGCAAAAATAGAAGATGTTGACTGTAACATGTATGATTCAACAGAGTAAGACAAGAATGAAAAAAAAATCCAATAGGTAGGATATCGTTTGGCTTCGGCTAATATTATCATTTCTTCTTCAGATAGATGTTATTCATTATTATGTAAACATTGACGTAACAGTGACTTTTGTTAATTTTTTTCGCGAAGAGTTGATCGAAAGAAATGAAAGCTTAAGAATTTTTGGACCTGGCTCATCTTTCGAGGAAGAGACCGCAGTGCTTGTTTCATTTTTATTCTGTATCAATTCTTAAGGTGACAATAAACCTCTTTTTCCATCAAATAAATCTTCAAGAATTTTTGTTTTCTCACAAAATACCTTCAAATATAACAACACTTACCATTCACATCTACTTTTGCTTATTGCGACTGCTGTGAACTTACTTTACATTTCTTCATATTCTATAGTACCTATTGTCTAGTATCCACTCCATACTTCTTTTAGACACCAATTTTAAATTCATTAGATTAAACAGCTGATTCCCTTCTCTTTCAAATGAGCTGCATTATTAGACTATTGTACGCATTTACTTTGAGTAACAAAAAAAATCATGGTCTTGAAATAAAAATTTGATTGCAAAAAAAATTGACATGAAATTATGCTAAGAGAAACCTTCAAGAAAAATTCGGTAATTAGAGCGAACAAGCAGAGCAATGGTATATGTTTTCCAATACCTCAAGTTTTTACACAGTCTGTTTATTCTCCCTCTTTCAGTTAGGTAAGGAACTTTGAAAACGTTTAGTTTTAATTTTTTTTTTTCTAAATTCAGAATCTTCATTTTATAAAATAATAAAAAAATAAGAGAAAGATAATGAACATCCTTGAGCTAAAGACATTGTAAATACCTCGAGAAGTAAAATAATGCATTAAAAATACATTGTTATCATCTTGGAAAAAAATTAAAATGAACTAAAACACGAAATATTCTTCAATGTAAATGACAATGTAGTATTTAGCGAACTTGCAAAATAACAAAGAAAAAAATTTCACCTGAATTCCGGACGTGGTTAAAATGAAAAGGTAAATTGAAGTACAAAGGGAATAGTGAAAATGCCCAGAGTCCGACCGAATTTCCGCTATTATAGGAACAAACTTTAAACACGACCGAAACAAGTCAAGCATCAGAATTTAATTTTGATGTTAAGTAATTCTTATCGCATTGTCTTTCTGTGACGCCGGGAAGTGTAAAATTAGGCTGCTGTGACCGAAAATTTTCGCCATAAGTATCTACATTTGAGTTCTAAGTAAATACGCTACAGGCGTCGTATACGCTCGCAATAACAAGAAACTAAATTATTTACGGCTTTGATAGGATCTTATTGAAGGGAAGGAGTTTCGAATCCGGCATATGGAGTGTGGTGGAATTTCAAGTTCTTATTTGAATGGTTTTTAAGTCCAAGTGATGTGTAGGTTTCAATCTAAAATGCTTAGAATTACGTATGACAAATAAGTGCCTTTTGTAATATCGTGAAAGGAAGGTTCGTTATAAAGTAATGGATTTTCCGGTTGTGAACTACAACAGATACCTGGAAATTTCACGAATGAGATTGCAAAGAATTTTTGCGAGTGATTTTTTTTTTCCTAATTATTGAATCATGATGTCTAATTTTTTTTGCAGAGGGATAGGTATGTTTGAGAAATATAATCCACTTATAGAGTATTGAATAAGGGGCTTCGTTTTCAATAAGATGTGAAAATTTATATTATTTAGTGTTATATTATCATTCGTAATAGGTATTATTATTAATAACGACAGCATTTTACTTGTATGATTTTTGAAAAAAAAAAACTATAGAGGAATAAGAGAAATTGAAAAATTTATAAAAATTGTAAAATTTCACTGAACAATTATTCTGTACCTATGATTACTGTGAGTGAACGTTTTGTAAGAAATATACTAATATTAAAAACATTAATTATCACAGAAATAAATGAGTATTTATTTACTCATATTTTTCAACAGCAAGAACGCACTGTACCTAACTATGATCACAAATTAAAAGAAACATTGCCTAGGAGAAACTGTATATTTAAATTATTAAAAAAAATGTTTAATAACCATCCGTTGAAACCGAAAACTAAAACACCCATTCAATAACTAACAATATCCAAATTTCCCAACAACCTCTAAAACTCCCATGTCAAACAACAAATCACGTCTCTACGAAGCGACCACTTACCCAAAGGATGAATAATGTATGCACGCCTTTTAGCCTTATTGCCGGCAAAAAGCACACTTTCTGTAGTCATTTATTTGAAGAGTAAATATTTAAATAGTCGTTAATTTCAGAATTAAAATAATAGCCGAGTAAAATTCTGAGCTACGTATCCGTTAGAAACGACCTTTCGTAGCGTAATATAACGAAGTCGCGTCGGCTTTTTCTTAACTAAAGAAAAAAAAAATTGTAAAAACTTGGTGACGGTGAAAAGCTCTCGCTTTTTAATTCTTTATTTACATTCCCCTTTAGTATAAATTCTACCTTCGTCTTATGGTTATAATTATTCACGGTGTTTCGTCGTGTCCGAATAAATGCTTCAAAAAGGATAAGCTAGCGGTTTTAATCTCTCCGCTTTTCATTTGCTTTCGGGATCTTTTTGTTTAGTGTAATATTTTTAAAAAAATAAATAAATAAATGTAATATTTTTGTGGGCGGGGGTAGGGGGCTGAGACTATGAAATAAGCTATATAAATAATTTCCTTGATTGAATAGTTTATAATTATGTAAATAATTCATAGTGCAGGATTCATTTTCGCCTTTTTTCAAAGTGTGAGAAATTTATAATTATTTTCTTATAAAAAATATTTTTGGAGGAAAGAACGTTTAAGATACGTATATACATAATGTTATATGAGCAGTTCAAAATATTTAAGTTGAAGCTAGATTATACCAGTTACCATAGGAGAAGAATGAAACCCCAACAAATTTAAAGTCACATTTTTAAAAACATAGTATAATTTTTTTATTTCAAATCATTTGTAATTGCTATAAATACGCTCATTATGGATCGTGTTCAACAAAAATCTTTGAAATTATAACCAAGTACAGACTACAGAATTTCAAAGAATAGTGCTAAGTAAATCGGTTCCACATCGGTACATAAATCAAAGTTTTATATTTAAGGCTTACTAAGGTCTACACTTTTAATAATTCCATCAAATTGATCTCCGTCATGGAACATCATGATTACATAAATATCATAAAGAGGTTGGCAACATGAACTATTCTTGCTGTGTATGAGCGAGAATTCAAATTTTTTCCCCTGTTCCATATTGCATGTGAAACTTTTTGCTTCGTATGCATACCAACTTTTCTTTGTTGTATTACTATCACGCTTCTTTTCTATAGTAACTTTTTGTAGTACTCTCGCATTTCTTACCATAGGGCTTGTTCGCGATTTTATTGGCCAGGCATTCGCAGATTTGTGTTTCCTTTATGATGCTGGAAAACATTGCAGAAAATGGAGAGCAGAACTTACTAGAGAAATACCATTCTGAAACATCAGTATGTAGTCAAAATAAAAATTCATAAAGTTGTGATAAATTACTTGAACTGCATTAAGAATATTACTTAATCACACCTATCGATAAAAATTAAAGTTCTTTAACTCACTGAGGTTGCTCCGAAATGAAATTTCCTCATAGTAATAATCTAGCAATTCAAGATTTTCTTTTTCATATCGAGCTACACTGCAAGTTCTTGATTGTGATCCGCATAATGAGTATCCCAGTGTAAATATTAGAATTACTATCGCATTCAATATCAATTTCATTTTTAATGTTATCGAGCTATGTCTTTTCAAAGCAAAAACTTGACAAGCACTAAGCATAAATGAGCAACTTCGTTTCACATTTTATAGGTTGTTGAAGGGCAAATTGCTAAAAACGTTTTTTTTTTCACGAATTGAAAAACACTGAACAATTAAGATTGTTACCAATTCCATATGGTTAACAGAAACTACGATTTTGAAACGAGCGAACGATTTGCCAATTTTAGCCTACTCTGCATATTCGGTGCATAAAATACAGAGTATTTCGCTTCTATATCTCTGCGTATGTTGAATAAAATATTCAAACTTTTTCTTACTTGTAGAGATCTGCCTATCTATGAGTATGAAAGAACTGATATATGATAGATTCAAAAAAAAAAAAAAAATTATCCATGTATAAAGCCGAAGAGAGCCAGAATTAGCTCCTGGTTTACTTGAATCCAATGAGAATTTTGAAAAAAAAAATAATGAAACAAAAATTTTATCAGAATTGTGAAATTTAATCTATTTTTTAGAATTCATAGTTCTTTTAGAAACTATAGTTTGGAGGCAATCCGCCTCCTTGCCCTTCTCTCTCAACTGCTTTGTCCGTGTAATGAATAAACACCTGAAATGTTTTCTTGAGAATTATGAAAAACTTGAATGAGATGTGTAAATGTCGACATGTGAGATAAGATATTTCTTCATTAGTTTTTTTGATTGAATTCTTACGAATTTTTCGACAAATATGTACTTCACCAGTTGATATAATTAATTCATTCTTGAAGAAATGTTTTTTTTTTCATCAAATCTCAACAAAAAAATTAGATAAATTTCTGAAAGCATTTTTTATTAAACTATGCAAAAATGTATTTCAGTTTTTTTCTTTATGTTTTATAATTATAAATGTATAAATAGGAAAACTTTCACTCTTCTATAACATGAGTTATATACTTATCAACTGATTGAGGGCCGAATTCGTAGAAATCTATTAAGTATTACTGATGAGAAAAAGTGGAAAAGTGGTCGCTAATACTTACTAGTTACTTACATATTTTACACGTCATAATTAAAGCGCTGAAGTAATTTCCAAAAGTTTATTCAATAAACTTTGACTATTATCTGTGTCAACCTTTGACTGTATACTAGATGGACCGAGCTAGCAACAAGCAAATGCCAACCCAAAAACGGTGATACATTACACAGATTTTCTCAGAACACTCGTGACTAAATTCAAAATGCGCATGCGCAAATTTATTTCCCGCTAATAGTGCGGCAAGGGGACATCGATAGTACTGCTTAAAATTAGAATAACATGAATGTGATGAAGGACTTCAGGCATGCGCAAGATATAAGTTGCAACGAGTGTTCCGACTCTGATGCATGTAATGTTTCACCGCAGTTTTCCTACACGTAACTCGGTCCATCTAGTATATAGTCAAAGGTCAAAGTGGTTTGACCTATAACAGGTTACACCATTTGATATCACGTGAAAAATTTTAACTTTATTTTTTCAAGTGCATTGTTTACTGATGACGTCAATATGAGCAACTGTGAGTTGATAATATCAACAGCCAATAAGGCATCAGTCTCAATAAGTATTGATAAAATTTCAATCTCTCCTCTTACACCGCAAAAGTGATAAGTCCACATTAGAGTGGCCCTTATTTTTAAAATCGGAAATTTCTGAGTGCTACCCTATAAATTTGTTGCCTCTTATGAAAAAATAATTCCCTGAAAATTTTGACCAAATTGGTCAATATTAACCCGTGCCGCAAACGTGTTGAAATATTGATAATTGTAGTAGTACGTTGCATCACTGCTATCCTAGACAAGTCATGCGATATGATTGGTAGGTAATGCTGTTATAGTGTAGGTATAGAATGCTAATAGTTGCATTTACATATGTACAAATATGTGCGTTTACTAATTTGTATAGCATGTACTTATTTTATTTCATAAAAACTCATATAGTAAAATGATACGTTTTCGAGCCATGGCTTCAACATCGCAAGTAACTTTGGGAAAAGATTGTGAGATACCATTAATAGGATCTTTTTCCTCACAAATTGTTGGTAGTAAATTACCTCCAAAAAAACAAGCATTGAAAGTTTTATTTTTTAATTTAAGAGCGGTAAAATTGAATTTTCAAGATACTGCTCTTTTAACGATTGGTGAAACTGTGATGTTTTGGGAAAAAGCAAGAATTCCTGTTCACAGTGAAAAAAAATTATGTGCTAAAATTGAAACGATTGTGGGAAGAATAACGAAATATTCAAAAATGTTCTGGTGCCCCAATACAAAATTAAAAACTCAGCTAAAAAGTTATCGACACAACTAAACAAAGAGTGTAAGTTTATTAATGAACTTGACGATCTTTTCGATATTGCTGGGGAAAATGCTTCAACATCGATGAAAAACAAAGAGGACATTGAATTTTTGAAAAAACAAAGGGAAAAATAACGAGCTGGTTATATGTACGGGATAGACAAAAAATTTAACTAACGAGGAAGAGAGAAAAATTCACAGAGTTTAAAATGCGGAAGATTATAAAAAAAGAATGTCCTAATGTTTCACTATTTAAAAGATTTCAAGATGCGTGGCCAAATATCGATAATAGTAAATTCCAATCCGGTATTAAAGAAAAATATAGCCAAAATTTTCCATGAAGATAATCTCTCTTAGTTATTGAATTTTTGAAAAACTTAAAAAAAATTATATGAAATGATACTAAAGAATTCGTTGAATCATGCTCAATTTTTAAAGGTACTGGAACAAAATGTAAATTTACAATTTCCAGGTGCTATGCATCATGCTCGTTGGATGGCCAAAGCCATTAATTCTTTGAAAATTTATTTATTTAGAAGTAAATTTAAGCTTGGCTCTTCTACTAAGAAAGGGCTTTGTAATATTTGTTTTATTTTTCAATATCAATGTATACTTGAAACATTAGTTTTTATCTACCCTTACAAAAAAGCATCACAAATGGACTTTAATGAAAAATTTGCACAAATATCAAAATATTGATGAAACGATACCCAATACTGCATTGTCTAAACTCATCAACACAAAAACATTTTTTACTAAGTTTGATCTAAGTTGCTCTTTCTTAATCGATGCTGCATCCCCATGGAATACAAATATTAAGCAACAAAAAAGTAATGGAAAAGCTAAAAGTGGTAAATGACACAACTGATCAAGGCATGTGGTTATTGGAGCAGTATAATAATAAACTTTGCATTAATGAAGATCAGAAACATTATATTTTACAGATTGTCTAATTATCGTAAAAAATGTGTTCTTCAAATTTCAATAAAATTGAATATTGTTTCATATATTCTGAAATTAAAAGTATTTTAATACGCTATACTCTCATTACAATTAGATGGACGTGTACCATACAATACCGCGGCATAACAGACTCCGTCGCATGGTTCATTCGAGGTAGCAATGGCGCGACACGCTGCTATCATCATCAACACTTCAACACGTTTGCGGCACGGGTTAATATTAATCAATTTGGTCAAAATTTTCAGGAAATCATTTTTTCATAGTAGGGAACAATTTCAAGGGGTAGCACCTTAAAAAACCGCCACCAAAAAAATCACAAGTATAAATAAGGGCCACTCTAGTCCACATGCATATTATTTTAGCTGCTCATATTGACGTCATTCAGAACCAAATATTTTTCATTTCCATTGGTGATTGTTCTCAGACTCTTGTGGCTGGGGAGAACCAATAGAAATTTATTAAAATTTCTTGGTGGCCAGCCGGAATGGTTTAACCTGTTATAGGTCAAACCACTTTGGTCAAAGGTATCAACTATACTCAAATTAAATCATGTTTTCAAAAATATTTGGTTGCATGTTAAATCGTGTAGTTCATTTTTCAAACGTAAAAGTGCAATTTCTCAAGTGATGTTTCAAGTAATGTCGAGTAAATTTTAAGTATGACGCAGAAATTCTCGTATCCTTGATAAAAAAAAGTGCGAGAAAATTTTTAGTAATAAAACTAGGTACGGTTATAGGTAAAGTGTGGACTTTACGATAATATTGAACAACATCTGATGTATATAAAAGTGGTAACAAAAAAGAATAAATATTAAATTTAATGCCACATAATTGAAATGACACGCAACGCTTCGTTTTCGAGATAGTTTAAAAAAATCTAAAGAAGCTTCAAAGTTCAAAAGCCTAATCATCGGGAAAATTTCATGAAAAATGATGAAACCAAAGTTGTAGAAAATGAATTTTCCTATAACTTTGTTCCTATGTATTTTTCTTTTAAGATTTTTCATTCCCGAGATATTTTCAAAATACTGAAAAAGCTTCAAAGTTCGAAAGCTCCACTTTCAGCTGACGGATCGACTTCAAAATAATAAGGCTCTTAAACTCTACTTCTTCTACCCATAATTTAAATTTAAAGTCAATCTTTCTATTTTTACTCGAGTTATCATCGGAGAACAAAAATAAAACGAACAAACCGAGGAATGAAAATAAAATTCAGAGTTCAAAAGCTCAACTTTCTATGAGCTACTATTGAAAATGTATGGCAGATACATAAATAGTTTTTACTTGGGTTTTTTCGAATTACTTTTGAAATTGTCACATTAAGTCCGTGATGATCTAATGCGAAGAATGCGCTCCTCACAATGTACATTTGGTGAATATCTTTAAAACAGTACGACTTCAGAGAAAAATAAATCGGTAATTTTTCAAATTTTCACTCAATTTTTCATGAAAATAAAATTTAAATATTTTTAATCTGCGAATCATATGGGCTTAAAGGAAATGTCTTCATGTAAAAGTATGAAGAATATAAACGAATACTATCGGTGAATTGAGGACTTGACATTGTGCCATAAAAATCATAATCCTACAGGTCTTTTAAGTTCTTGTGAATAAAATAGTTATAGTTGATTATTATAATAAAATGTGTTCTAGCATAATTTTTTAAGGCTATTCTCTCATACAGTTTTGTTTAATTCCAAAGTTAAAATTTCACGAACTCAAGAACAGAGACCAAACAAGTATTCGTTCGCACTCGTTTGTTTTAAACTTTCGATTCTTCATGATTTCTTTTCTCATGAAGTTCAAGCATTTTCACGAGTTCAGTTAGTACATTGCGTCATGAAACGAAATGCCGAATCATAAAGATTTGAATTGCTATTACATATTATATTTAGGAGTTATTTCATTTTTGGTACAAAAACCTAAGCATATAATTGTAGGATTTTAGATATTAGGTGTTTTCTAAAAACTGAAATTACCACGCTTTCCGAACTTGGTTCTACGTATGTGAGTCACTGAGAGAGAAAAAAACAGTTGTCACTTATTAAGTATGACGCGCCACTGAACAGTCAACATATTTAAATTTCCTCTCGAAACATTTGTGAAATGAAAATGAAGGTGACATTGAGTGTACTTGCAGCTTTATGAACACTTTTAACCTTACCTTATGGGAAACACAATTTTTGAATGAGTTGACGAAAATATAAAATTTCACACTATTTTTCACGACGAAGTCGAATCCTGTATTGCCGATGTTTTTCTATATTAATTACTTCCATAAGTTGAAAACTTCTAATAGGGCAAAGATGGTGGAAAATATGATATTTAATAAATCTGTGATTTTTATTAGAATATTCATGAGGAATTCAGTGTACGTAGATATTCGAACTTCATTACTAATGCGTTTTATTCACTACCTATGTTAAAAAGCAGGCGTGTGTCGAACAAAAGCAGATACCTACCTAATTGTGTATAATTTCACGGGCGCACAAGTTCGAATGGCTTTACTTCGTATCGAATGCTATAACGACGATTGGAAAAAAATCTCAATACCTACGCGCGAATTCAATTACTTCCTTTTTTTTTCTTTGCTTGATTTTCTGTAAAATATGAAACATAATAATGTTAGTAGCTTAGGACTTCTGAATTTTGGAGCTTGAATTTGGTCGTAAATAATTCTAAATTATCATAAATATAATTGTGTAATAATGTATGAGAAGCAAAGTGCCTCCCACCCAAGCACTCAGAATATTGTGGATCAAGTATCGACTATAAAATCTGGTCTTTAAAAGAACTGTAGAAGTACGATTATACAAACTAGAATGTTTTATGATCCTTCATTGTGAAAAAGGGGGGAACAATTCGAATAATGTATTTATCACTAGGGTAATGAAAATTTGAAAAGAATTGTAAAACCGCCAAAGATAATTTAAATAACATGTTCACTATCTATGCAATAAAAATTTGAAGATCTTCCATATCTTGTCACCAAATCGACCTAGGAAGGTCAAACTTCGTGTGTAGAGTTAGTTGATAACTCGAATATGACGTCTTCAATATGGGTCAAAATGGCTTCGAAATGGTGGATCTTAACAACTTGAAGATGATTTGAGTAATCGCAAGTAGTTATAATTTAAGAAATATGTATTTATATGATTATTGCAGGGTTAAAAAAATACATTGGCTTTTATGGAAGCATTTTCAGTTTTCACGTTTTACGCAAAAACAAAGGGATTTTTTGAAATTTTAGTTATTTAATTATTTATAGAAATTTTTATGTTCATTCCAACGATGTACTTTTGATGACTGTAGTACTTAAACTCACAAAAATATTCATTTTTTATGAAATCATAATTTACATTTGAACAAAAAAAATAATGATTCTTACTACAGAAAATGATCAAGTTATCAAGAAAAACTGCTTTTTTTTAAAATTTATTTATACTGGTGTATGTAATTGCCAAGATTATCACGCCAGTGTATCTGTTAATTACAGGACAGTAAGGGTAGATTTTATATTTTAGCCCATAATTTTGAGGTTTTAAGAAAGTGTATAATTTTTTGTAGTTGTTGAGGATCGTCTTCAATAATGGTGTTTTAATTTTTAGTGTGGTTCGGATTAATCGAAAATGTAAATAGTTGATTTTTATCAAAAGTGCAGTTTTTTAAAATTGAATACTTTTGAAAATATAAACGCTACAGTTGACAAAAATACATGGTTGGAAAGAGCATAAAATTTTCTGTAAATAATTGAATAACTAAAATTAAAAAAAAATCCCTTTGTTGTTGCGTAAAACGTGAAAAATGACAATGCTTTCATAAGAGCCAATGTATTTTTTTGAATGTTATTCTATTTTCAATGTTAGACTTGGTATTTTTCGTGGTAACTGCAGCGCACTCTACACGTTCGTGGACAGGTCAATGGTCCAGAATGATTACTACGTTATTTCCAAATCTAAACAAGCCTTAGTTAAAAACTCAGCTCCAGTAATGCAGCATGGCTGCTCACTTTTTTTTTTTGTCTAAATACCAAATGAAGAGAAATTTTGTTTGCTGTTATTGAAAAATAGTTATCTTTACAAAAACATAGCTTGTTTTTCTCTCTGTGATGCTTTCAAATGCATTTGCTCGAACAGAACAAATTAGAATGTAGTAAATTATTTAAATGTTCTCCACGATCGTATCTGAGTAACATCGAGCTTTTTTTGATTTTATGTTTCAAAACGAAATAACCTCACAAATCCGAAAAAGTTCCACCTCCCCGACTCTCCTCAAAAGTGAGACTATAACAGGGAATAACATGATTTTTTAAGGAGAAGGCCTTTATAACATCCAAAAATAAAATTTTTGCCTCTCGAAATGTCGACATGACCCATGTTAGTTCTAAGACTACTTATATTTTCAACTCTACTAAAATAACTTTATTCATTACTAATGTCTGCTACCGATCCGTGTTTGAACATGGCTTGAACTTGTCTGTTGATGCTTTTTTACATCATCATCCCAATATTACGTGTTTCGTATCATAGGTATAAATTTGAGGAGGAAACAAAGTTTCAAAAAATCAATTAAGTATACAAAATTTTTTGTCGAAAAAAGCAAAATTGTGGGTGTGGTTATTGGGGAGGAGGTTCTTCATAGCCTTAGTAGTGTCACTTCAGCTCGGATTTGATGCGGTCAGAAAAGGTATCATTTTGATGAGTATAATTATGTTTCATGAACCTTGCAAATTATTACAAATTTAAGGGAGCTGATAACACCTACAATATGCCCTCGATATCATTAATATATGTTTCGTTTCTTTTGTTTTATTTCGCCTGATTCAATTCTTAGTGTTGCAAATACGGGTGTTCCGAGCATATCTAGGCCAAAATTTCAACTTTTAGTTTTAGGTCATTTCGTTTACTCGTAGTTATCTTAATAACGTCTCGATTACATCAAATACATTATAGAGTTAGATGAACAAACTTTTTTTCAAAATATTATCACCGTTTTACAAACTTCAACAATTATAAACAGAATCGGAACATTAATTGTGAACCATTATCGAACCCAACTAGAACAAAGTTTCAAGAGGCCTTTAAATATTCGTATTGTAAACAATTGTCAACTGAAGTTGTACATTTTTATAAATTATATCTACGCCTTACTTGCGCCTATATTTTCCTACCATATTTTCTACTATTTGACTACGATAGTGGCGATTTCAGTCCGCCAAATAATGTTACAGGTTATATTTGTAATTCGACAGTTTGATCTTAAAAAAACCAGTCTTGTTTACATAGAGCTTAAAATTTCCATTTATGCATAGTAATCCTGATTTATCGTAAAAAAATTTTTCTACTGAATGGTAACGCGGCCGTAACTTCGCAAAAAAAAAAATAAACAGAAAGTAAGACCATAAGATTTATTTTGTAAATTGTAAATGCGCAGTTAATTGCAAGAAATTTTTCATTATGCGAAAAGATTCTGATATAACACAGAGAAAAGAAAAAACGCGCCATAAAATTGGTGAAATTTAATTTTTCATGTATTGTAAATTTTTGATATGATGGAGGTTGAATTTAAGCGATTGGATAATTTATAGGCATTTTCATGCGCCGGAAGAGTTCGACGTGAATATTTGATAGAGCATCAAGAATCGAAATCGAAACTACCTGAAAGAAATATTTCGTATCGTTGTGAAAGGCGATATAAAAAATAAGGAAACCCGGACTAGGTAACTGGGAATAAAATCCATCAATAAAAAAATCGGACACCACCCACCTATGTACGATACCACTACAAGCATTTATAGTTGTAAAACAATCGCGGTAATCTATTTTAATACAACAATATAGTAAATCAAAGGGTGAATTTTGACCATAAATTAGGCGTCGCATTTGGTTGAAAATTTTAGTAGCCGAGAAAGACGTCAGGACGCGAATAAAGTCCGGTTAAATGTTTTTTAGCTTTTTTATCACGCTGTAGCGACGAAAAATTTCAACTTACGAACTCTTATAAAACTTACCGAGCGTCTTGTTGCGACGAAAAATACATAAAAATTTCAAAAGCTATGTTGATACTTTGTCGCCTATCTCCATTTTATATCTTCTCTTACCTTTTGCTTTTTTTGCTTATTTTTTTATATTTATTAAAATATAATGTCGGTCGCTTTCCGTGTACGGGGATATTTTATGGTGCGAAATTCTCTCGCCAAACACGTTCGTAAATGAAGTGATATACGAGATGTGAAAATATGTATTTCTCGACGAAGCCAATTTCGTGAATAATAAAGATACGAAATATTCGGCGATAAATTTGGCGAGATCATTTACCGGTCGAAAATTTCGTGAAAATGTATCAAATTGGGTAATTGATTCTCCATTCGTTTTTATTTATTGGCCATGACCGAGTAACCTGGAGAACTCGTTAGGGGCTCGGGTAGACATTTTTTCTTCAATGAACTCAAAAAAATTAATTTTCTTTTTTTGCGACAGTAATTTGAAACATAATTTTGAATAGCAGGTAGATATCAGACTTGAAAAAAATTAATTATTTCCTTAGTGAGAGGGAAAAAAATTGAAAAAGAAATATTAAAAGATTATTTCAACCAACATCGGTTACAATAATTAAAACGGATTTTCATTTCGTTCCTAAAGCGCGCCCATTTCGCGATACCGATTGCAAAAAACTAAAGCACTATGTGTTTTTTTGCGGCCACGCCACCGCTAAACGACATGAATTTAAATGATCCGCTTATTAAAAATTTTAATAAACAAAATTAAAAGTTAATTGAATTTCTTGCATAAATCATCAGTTCATGCACAACTTCGCAGTAGCGAACATTTAATGCGTTGTTGGATACCAGATTAATATTCAAAATACGAATAAACTCGACGCTATATCTGAAAAATTTCATGGTGGAGATGATTCTTCGCCATTTCATTCTGGAAATTGAAAGTAAAATGGAGAAGATTTTTGTAAACGTGGTCACAACGTGAAACTCATTTCACTTATTGTAATTAATCATAGGATGGTTTCGATGATAGCTAAGCTCATATACGATCCATACTACTGTTAGATAGCGTAAGCGGTGCTGGGTAGAGCGGACACATTTATGAATACGAAACTAATAAAGATAGGGGACAGAAATAACGACGGGCTGTTTTGATAAATTTCTCATCCCTTTTCCTTGGCTTCGTTTTAGCCGCTGCGAATGTTTTTAGCGATGATGATCCGTAAATGTAACGCGACGCTGGGTAGCGAATTTAAAATATTACAAACGGAAAAGCAAATGGGGAAATTAATTTGGGTTAAAAATGAAAGTACAAATGCGCATTTCGTGGCTAAGAACTATTGCTTGGGAAAATTGTAATTTATATCCGTGACCAGAAGTTAGCCTCGTCCAGCGTTACTTAAATCTTATTTGTTTATTTTATAGTGGGATTTAATGAAGGACTCTTGGGATTTTCCACTCACCTATTAGTACGGAGTTTCTATTTTATGTAGTTACATTTAATCGATTAATACTTGCTCGTGAAATACCGGTGAATGAATGTAATTTTTTCTTTGTATAAGAGTTCCAAAAATATTTGCTTCTTGTTTACTTCACGATTCATGAAGTAAAATTCTAAATATGAATCACTTTTTAAATGCTTTCATTTTATTAAGAAAAGAAAAAGTTTTTCAAAACTGAACATAACTTATAGTGTGAAACTACTACTGCAACATGTTGAGAATTAAATATTCTTACCCCCAAATTCAAATAGGTATTTCAAAGTTTTCGAAAGTATTTACTCAATGATTTTAATATTGTTGCTACAAAAAGTAGATCAAATATTAATTTTTTTTTATATTAATTAATTAAGATTTGAAGATAATTTAAAAACTATTAATTTTCAAAATTAAAAATTTTAAATCTTTATTAAAAATTGATTTTATTTTATCGAAATTAATTCCAAAAGTAAATCTACAACAGCAACTTTTAGAAAAATTAAGTCATTTTTCATTTCAGTCCCGCTATACCTTGAATTGTTTCCAAGATATTAGCAAAAAACGATTCCAGCTCCAGATTTAGAGTGATAGAAATTTAACGTACAGTAGGCTATTTTTTATGTATTGTTCATCTATGATAGTACATGGGTATATGGCCAGAAAAACAAAACAGGTAAGTATGGGTAAGTAAACGTGTGTAAGGGAGAGGGTGGGGGAAGAACTACAAAGATTGAAAATTACTTATGCTACAAAGAAATATGTTTTCATCAATTCAATATACCTAATTTGAACAATTTGTAGTAAAAATGTGAAAAAAATGCAGTTTTTCAACGTTTGACGGCCCAAATTTGGAGTCAAAAATTAAAATTCGGCATTTTGAATATGATATTCGTATTCAGGATGAAATTTTAATGCTTTTTGACACCTCGCTCACTATTCTCCCCTCATATCATTTTTGGGGGGCTTAGCTCCACAAAAAGGTGCTGAAAAAGGGTGTTAGGGTGAGCGGATTTCAGCAGATATTGGATATGTTGTTCAGTACACTTTTCTCAATGGATTAAGCCAAAAAACCCTTCTACAACAATTTTTTTCCGGTATTTTGCCATATCTACTGTACTACTGTGTGACTACTTGATTCGAGCACCCAAGCGACAAAATTAACTAAAAATAGATTAAAATTAAATACATATATATTATATTGTTTATTTTTTACTACTAAAGCATATATATTGAAATTTTGCATTTCATTAATAGATGCTTTTAAGCATTAAATAAATTTTATTTATGCCATTTATTCTTGCTAATATCATTCAAATATGCAATTCATTTTTATGAGGAAAAGATTTTAGCGCTCAAAGTGCACGAATCAAGTAGTCACCCGGTATGTTAAAAAGTTGGACATAATTAGAAATAGTTTAAAATGCAATGTTTTGAAGACTCCACCCTCCCACGACCCATCTTCCCAAATAAAATAGGCTGTAATAGCTGTCGTTTTACATACTTTATCCTTGCGCTAGTAGATGAAAATTGCTGAAAATTTAAGGAAAGATTTCTTGTAAAATTTTACCAAATTTCTTGTTTTGGTTTTTTTGATTCACCTCAAAGTGGTGGTTTACTGAAATTTTGAGAGAGAAAGTGGAAAGTTAGTTTCACTTTTTCGTAGCTTTTTACTAGCTCACTTTCCACACCATTGAAGTGTATTTTAACATTTTTTTTCGATGCTCTCGGTTTACATTTGAATGCGAAAATGCAAATGCGGATTACTACATCTTTTTGTAGAGTTTTCCAAAATTCATATTGGCGGACAAAATTTTGAATGTTTGTTATAATGTAGTAGAAGCTTCTCCAACACAATACAGACAGAATATTTTGAAAAAATATACGCCAGCTGAGTTATCCCCATCCGCATGAAACTTTTCCCAAAATAATTTAATTATTCAAAAGCGTACCTCTTCTCCTCTAAAATTGTACAATTCCTCTCTAGGTTCAAATTTAAATCACTCTAATAAAAATAAGTCACTAGCTTCTGATCGCAGTGCTATTTTCTTCGTTAAATCCTCGCATTAAATAACTAGCAAAGTGAAAAGCCTTTCGAACTCCATTACATTAGGCCGGCAAAAAAGCTGGAAACTGTAGCGCAGAAAAAGCCACAATATAAAACGGTGTTAATAACGTTTTAAAACAAGATTGAAATCTACCTGAAGCCTTTTAAATTTCATCAATTAATGCGTGTTTCCGCCCAAAGAGAAACGAAACTTCGACGGCGTCGGAGTTAAAAGCGAAATTTTTTACGTGAAGTGGCGCGTTATCGTTGAAATTTTAACCATTCTTGTCGACAAAAATTGAATGCTTCACCGTTATTTACGCATCAAACCGTAAGATCGTCATTTTTAATTAGAGTAACAGTATCAACAAGTGGAAAACGATTGAGCCGAGCATTATTACGAATAATTAATTAGCAAGGTCGTGAAAAAATTACGACCAGAAGTTTTTAATTTCTTTCCATGAAATTACCGATGGAGAGTGGTGGTTCGAGATTTTTTATTTTTCAGTAAGGTCGTCAAAAATTTCGATATTTGGTAGAAAAAATGAATTGAGAATCGATGAGGTACTACGTTGAGATTTTTTTCTATTTCAAATTTTCAAACGCGGTAGAAAAATAAATCCGTGAAAAAATCAAGGAAAATAATTCCACGTCGACCCTGTCTTTCAAATATTTACATAAGATGAGGAAATATCAGAGTTCCAAATTACAGCCATCAAATTGTCCGCGACCTGGTATAGTATGTTGTGGGCTAAAAACTGACGATTTTCTCACGAGTTGAATTTCCCTTCGTAGATGGAAATATGAACCATTATTGGTCCTTCGGTGGGATTTCAGCTGCCGTTATGAATATTTTAAAATATTACTTCGGTTCTTCTTTAAAGAACTGACAGCGCGTTTACTTTTTTCAACCTCCAATTCCTGGTTTTATTTCGAATGAGGGTATGAACTTTTTTATAGAAAAATTAACTAATTAGGTAAACAGAATTTCATATGAAAAATATAAAACTTCTTGGAATTCGACATTTTTTAATTTTGGTTCAAAATCATTTGTTACTTTTTACTTTGTGATGTGAAGTATTTTTTTATAAGTTGAATTTTAGGAGAATAAATTTGAAAACATGCTCGTACCTACCAATGGTACAAGAATTCAAATATTTACTTTCTAAACTTCGTACTTAGGTAATTCATGCATTTAAATATATTGAAAAATTAGGGTAGCCATATAGCTGAGCTCAGTAATTTACCAATCGTACTGAAATACGGAAAATAACTTTCACCCCTACCACTGCTTCATCAATGAAAATTCAACAGTTAGAAATTAAACACAATATCCCCATTTTGAGGAAAAATCAAGTTTTTTTAGTCCTTTCTGGATTACACGCTGTGAACCAAAGTTCGTCGAGCTTAATTGCGAAACTTTCTTCATTCTCATTGAAAAGCTAGCACAACGTTATATTTCGCATCGGTTACTTCTTATTTTTTCGATACTTTTTTCATTAAGTCGCCAAAATTCCAACTCTTTCTGCGAAGCGAATCAGTTCTTTTCTGTTCGCTTGTACAGAAGAAATTTTTCCTTCGATAATTAGCGAGATGCGAATAAAAAGCCATAAAAACTACAAACCGCAATTATGTATTACAATTTTTTGCCCGTATCGTAGTGCTAGATCGTTCTCTTTTCATTAGAATAAAACTCGCATTTTTGCTTTCTTTTATGGCCGCTCCCTGTGGGAGAAAGATTTACGCTGATAAACCTTCTTAACAAGACCTTTTTTATTTGTATTGTTACAAAAAGGCGAAAAAAGAGGAAAAAATAAATAAAAAAATTTTATTCTAAAGGAAATGCCGAATACCGAATAATTTACCTTATCCTTGTTGTATCTTGGAATTATATCCAGTTTTTGTACTCCGCGGTAGTCTTTTCTCAGTTAGCGTTTTCGAGATGAAAATTATTAAATTTTTTTTCAACCATTAGGCTGTAATTGCAACATGAATTAATGGCTAAATCTACCAGTTCCTTTTCCAATTAGATATTTAAATATTTTATTACTAGACCATAAAGTTCTTATTAGGCGAGTAAAAGGAGGCGAGTAGATGAATAGGTACCGTTTTCGGTACTGCCAACTTTCGGAACCTTATGGTCCTGAAGTTGTAATGTATGATACAGTAAACTTCTGATTATCTGGTTATGACCCGGACTAGTTTTAAAGGTACATTGTGAACTAGAAGAGAATCATTCTGATCTTTAGTGCAATGAAAAAAATGTTAAATATAAATTTGAAGCCTCCATATAATACCAACCATAAGAAAGAAGAAGCAAGGAGAAGCAAAAATTATCAAAAATCAGTTTTGTCGAAACCAGCGCACTTTTCTACCAGGCTGAAATTGGTATAGATCATATACATCTTTATAATACGTAGCACCCGGAAAAGGAGATTGTGGAATGCGGTTTAAAAATTTTCAAAAATGAACTACCTATTGTCTCATTTTATGAAAATGAGTCGATTATCAACATAATCCTCTTTGAAAAATATCCATTCTCACATTTTTCAGATTCGCCATTTTGGACCCATCTTGACCCACATTTAAAAGATCATATTCTCTGGTCATGAATTAACCCTACATACGAAGTTTGATCGTTGTAGGTCGATTTGGCGAGGGGATATGGAGGATTTATGAAATTTCCTACAGTAATTTCCCCTCTAAAAGTCATTCTTTGTTCCTTGGGAAGCTAAAATTAGAACAAATTGTCGCATGAGCTCATTGTATTATATGACATCTCAATAAAAAATTTTCGACCTCTCATGTACCGCCGCCACTTTTGGTGGTCTATAAGTCCTCACTCTCTACTCCAATATAATAAGTGAAGGATGAAGGTGAATTTGAGATATAGTACACTATTTATCCTCAATAATGGTATAAGAGTTTATATTAATTATATTTTCGCTAATTTGAGGATTCTCAAGCTCTGTTCAAATTTTGATAATCCGCAATTTTGGATCCATTCTGACTCAAATTCAAGAGATCATATTCTGGTCACCAACTCATCTCACCCATAAAGTTTGACCTTCCTAGGTCGATTTAATGAAGAGATACGTAAGATTCAAGAAATTTCATGACTCAAAACTTCTCAAAAAAACCTTTTTTACTCTAACTCTCTTCAAAATGCACTTAAGAAGCCAAAATTTAGATACGTTGGTGTCCGTGGCGTATTTTTTTATATGAAATCAAGAAAGAACAATTTGAGCTATTTGCCCCTTCTCCAGCCTTCCTCAAAATTTGAGTGATCCGCCATTTTGAAATTTATTGAAAAAATAAAAAAAGTATTTTTGCGCATTTTCAAGAAAAATCCCTCACCAAATTTCGAGCGAATTTTATGAATACCCGCAGGCGTTACGCGTTGGGGTAAAAATATACATACCAAAAATTTGTACATTTGCCAAATGATTACAAATGGTCTGAAACGCAAAGATTTGAAGACCCCGCCCTCCACAGACCATCAGGTAGGCTGTAATGAGTAGCTATCGTTTTAGAGTTGAAAACTCAGCTAAAAATTTGGTCCGATGGTTTCACAATTATGTACTTTCAAGTTGGAACTTTAACACCCCCTAACCCGCAAACTTGGAGCTTTTATGAGATGGTTGTACGAATTGATGGCACCTTATACTATAATTTCAAAACCTTACAGTTTGGTAGTAGGTGGGCTCAAAAATGCTTCTGTAGTACCACTTGAACTTCAGTACTTGACTTATAAATATATTTCTATTTTATGTGGTATTCATAAAAAAAAAAAAATACAAATTTTTAATTAAAAGATCTCCTACGAGGCAAAATCGAAGATAATTATCGCACGAATTCAAGGTCCTACCACGAGAATTCATACAAATCACACCTCTACGGATTTTTTTGTCTCGAATTTCCAAAACGTGACGCGATCTCAATATAATGAAATTTTCGAGAGAGTAATTTGCATACAAGCGGTAATATATACGACGACGTTCCGAAACACTTCACTCATATATATAGTGACAGCGACGAAAGTAAATAGGATTTGAAATACCACCCTGGAGGTTTTCTTGGCGGTATATTCTTAAGAAAACAATGTTATCCGGTATTATTCGTAAATTCTCAGCTCAAACGTAACGCGTACTCTCAACAATTCGCTGCATCGAATTTAGAGCCACTCCGTCGTAACGACATGGGATGAGATGCTCTATCTCGCAATTATAACAGCGACCGGTGGAACGGGGAAAATTTGAATTTTTATACTTCTTCGTTTGTTTATCGAACTAAAAACGAGGAAAAATTGAAAATTTTCAATCACATTTAATATCTGCTTTCTACTTCCCTTTATCAAGATGTCTACCGCTATTCAAGCGAAAATAAAAATTAGTTTTCTATAACGAATGGTTTCCTTTTTTTAAAGAGCAAAAATTGTTATTTTTAATCAAAAGTTGCTGCTATTGTAACGCGCGTATCTCGATATCACGAAACCGTACTTGGCTGCAAACGACAACGAACGCGGATAAAAATTTTCTATTTTAATTTTTGTTTAGGTTTCGACTTCACTCGTTACTATAGTTCGGGGAGTAATCGTATTTTCGCAAAATAGATCCCGATAGTCCTATTATTATATCTGCGAAAAAATACCCCATCGGACGTTTTAAACATTCGCCAAAAATGATTTCTCGCTCGTCAAATATAACATTTTGGGGTGTTTTTCCTGCGTCGAGGCTAGCTTCTTGTATTCAACGAGTATACTATATTGATATGCCCGCTGTTTCTTGCGAGCATTTATGTATATGAAAATTCAACTGCACCTGATAAAAGAACGGTTATTTTATACGCTAAGCCAAACGTTAATATCGAAAATGGTGTTAGTTTTTATGCGTCGCCAAATGCTCGTAACTTTTAATTTCGTTTTCTTATGCGCGTTCTGTATCGTAACTTCATATCTAACGGTTGTTTACTTGTGTTTTCTGATTACAGATACTACTGCTATCAGGGTGGCTCGAGAGCCAAGGTAATGTTAACGTTTTGTTGAATTAATGGATTTTTCCAGTTATTTTATTTTCTGATACGTTGGGGTCGTCATTTAGAATATTTTACGATGATTCGCCCGTGATAATATGCGTTTCGTTTCGCGCTGAATTTATGATATCGTTTGTGCGAATTTCGATTGGTATTTTTAAATTAAAATTTGATTATTGATACCCTTCATTCTCTATCACTCTTAGGTACCCGCTCTACTTTCTTCTTCGAGTGATTCCAAAGAATGGAAATCACGAAAAACATCTTATTTTGAAAGTTTACCGGCGTAAGTTTTTTTTTTTTTTTTTTTTTTTTTGTTGAAGTGGAGAAAGAATCAATTTATCGCAAACTTCTGAAGTATTAAAGTGAAATAGTCCACTTAAATAAGGACTGGAGGTGGTAAAAATTGGTAGTAAGCTGAATTTTACATTAAATGTGTAAAATAGACCTAATAATAACCTCTTAAAAGTTTGGCGTCATAGATGCGATGTTCATCCCACAAAGGGAGTTGAACTTCATCAAAATGAGTTCATTCACCTCCAAATCAGACAGAAAAGTTGGAAGTGCGAATTTAGCTCAGTGAAAAAATATTCTACTCTGAATGTACAGTCAGACTAGTTTTTAATATTTAAAAAAAAAATCAAAATTGAGGTTACTATAGCACGAATAAAATCACCCCATTAATTTTACATACCGCATGCTGCGACTTATCAGGTCAGAGGGGTGGAGGAAATAGGGGAGGGACTAGATAAAATTTTGGAAAAAAGATTAAACTTTTTGAGGAAACGTAAGAGGGCCTCTAAGCTTTGAAGATCGCTGGAGAGCATCTCAACTATACAGAGAGAGTTGAAAGTGGAAGTACGCTGAGGCAGAGAGTCTATTGGTCAATGGTACATTTTAATTTCTTTGTTTTTCAACTTTTTTTTAAATTGTAGACAGATATAATTTATTTGCAGAGTGCTCTATTGAGTCATTACAATGTCATAAAAATAAAGAATAATTCAACGAATAAAAAAAAAAATTCAATTTAAAGTTTAAAATAAGATAATAAATAACTAGCGCAATCATATTGTGAGACACTGTTGCATGGTGTAGGATACGTCTGCAATTAGCCAATAGTATCTATATTAGTAACTACAATGAAATTTTGTTCTATATTGGGTAAGTTGTTAATCGTTACTATGCCTAGTGTTGTAACTGTGTGTACCCGTTTGTGTTAATATTACTCTTCTTTGTACAGCAGATCACATATTTTCGGTATACATTTTACAAAAAGAAGAGATGATTACAAATTTTTCCTTTATAAAAGTATCTTTGCACAACTCTTTTTGCCATAAATTGAAGATTATTCCAATACATCGGTTTTATTATGGTAAAACTCTTTCAAGTGAAACCGAATCATTAAAGCAGCCTGATCGTAAATTCAATGTGGAATATTTTTTCATAGAGGTAAATTTAGTCTCTGACCTCTCCCCACAAAGCTGGAGGTGAGAAACCTCATTCTGATGAAGGTAAATATAAATTACAGCTTATTACTAATTTTTTCCATCTTCAACCTTTTTTGGAGCCGGTTCTATTAGACTCCGTAAAAAAAATGGCGATTTTTTTTCAGTTATATTGGTTTGTTTCTATACTACAGAAAAGTGGACCTAAAATCTTTTTTCTTTTATTTCTACTTTCAGATAACATTTTGATTTTTTCTTATTTTACAAGGCTAATTTTAAAAATTATTTATCGTTGGCCGGATTCTTATTAACGAGATTTCCATTCACTTAAAAAACCCAACAATCACAAAACACGTGTGGACTCTGCAACGGTTCACTTATGACTGAACTCTACTTATTTATTCGTGTGGTTACTAGTCAGTGTAGCCATTACAAAATGAAAAAAATTTCTACATTAAAATATAATTTTTTCTTGCATAAATTTGCTTCAATAAAATATTAGAGAATTATTCGGACTGTTCTAAAAAAAACTTCATTATTTTCAGGTGACAAAAAATCGAGATCCCTCTAAGATTACATAATATAATTTGCCACTTTTCAATTTACATGAATAACAAGCCAAATAACATCGCAACGCAATAATTCCAACGAAAATCACATTAAACCTTAAAAAACATTCCACTGTTGTTAAAATATACAAAACAATAAAAACTTTTTCGCCTCAGCGAATTCAAAAAAATAATTCAATTATTTCGAAGAAAACGCAGCCGAGAATATTTTCTATTACAAAAAACACTTACGCAGAAAGTAAAAAAAAAAAAATTAAAAACAAAAAAAAAATGAAGATTTATATGATTACTCGTTTTCGTTAAAATTCACGGCTCACGTTCCAGAGTGGGAAAAAGATTATGAAAATGCAACACCGAAGAGAAAATTTCGAACAGCGGGTAGAGCTTAAAATGGAGTTATAAAATAGTCGGTGTTCGTTCATGTTGAAGACGTCGCCTCGAAAATTTACGCTTGTTTCAATTTCAAACGTACACGTGGATTTGAATCGTTAGAATGAAATTTTAAGGTGATGATTTCTGCTTGAAATTGTCTGTTTTGAAAATAGAATTTTGAGAGGAGACCTGTGAAAGGATAGATCTCTTATTGAATTCGGAATTCCCAGCGACGAAGCATTTTAGTGTAGAAAAAAAGCGATCCTCACGCATAACTCTTTGATGATGTTTACAATTTATCGATGGAAAATTACCGAATCTATTTTCTAAAAGAGGGATTTCTCTCATATGCGTGGACAGCTAGACACGTAACTTCTGTCTACCGATATTTTATTTGCCTAGAATTTATTATTTTATTAAAACTCGCGGCAAACGATGCAATATGTGAAACTGATATGAAAATTTTTCTAATGGTCTGTGCAAAAAGCCAGCATGGTATTTGATATTTCTTTCATCATTCTTTAACTTTCCCATACAGACTTTAGTCGAGAAGTTGGTATATTTTATTTGCGAAAGTTTTTATTAGATTTACGCGTCTTGCTGTTACGTCGCATCAGTCGGAATATTTTTTCCAACTTCGCTTTTTCATAATTGAGAAGGGAGAAGCGCTCTGTGTCATAAAATGATATTTCGTTTCGATATTTATTGGGTAGTATATTTTTTAATACCGTTAATTATAAACTTTTAACGCGATAAGTCGACGAAATGGAGTAAAATATAAATTTTTTCATCGTGATATTTATTTTTCATGGAATATGGATATATGTACCTCTGTGTAAGATAATTCGTTTATTTTTTTCAATTACTGCGTTGAAATTTTCGAATTTAAAGCATATGCTTATCACCGAAGTATAATTTTAATATAGCTATGAATACTAAATTAACTCGCGAATGCTGGTTGAACGTAATTTATACGTTATTTAAAGCGATTTAATTGCATTAGTACAATAGCGGAATGAGAACAGCGAATTACATCGTCCTATCGGCGATAATAAATTCTTGCTCAGCGCCTCCGCGTACATTTAGGTACTAAGTCGATAAATACTGTACATTCGGTTGTAAAGTTTGGGATTTGAAATTAGCTCTTGATTCATTTATTTGTATGTTATGCAAGGTGAGAAATTTTTTATGTGTTTATGAGCCTTCATATTGCAATAATTTTATTTTGCAAAATTATGCTGAAATTGATATTTGATGTGAGGAAAGGGAACGAATCATCAAATGTGTATCAATTTACATGGACAGTGACATTTATTAGGTATTTTTTCCTGTAGTAAGTCATGGAAAATTTTCTCATATTATTTACAACTTGATGGCAAGTTTACAAATTCGTTCAAGCAGCTCATTTGCAAAGATAAGAAAGATACCTAATCAGTTCGAGCTCATTTTAGAAAGTTGACATTCAAAGTTAATGTTTTGAACTAAACTTTACTCAAGTTGAATTCTTCGACATCTTGCATATTTTACACCACAGACTTGGACCACACCATCAACCTTACGACAACTCCAGCCTACCAAGGCGGTTGGAGGTAGCCTTGTGCTATATTCGCACTGGTCACATAATGCTCACACAGAAACATCTGTTTACTAAAGATGAACCCTCCAGTGTGTTCATCATATAACTTCATATTATCTGTCCCCCACATTTTAACCTCATGCTCAAAATTTTCTAACATTCATTGACTTTTGAACTTTCCAGACTCACTACCAGATATACTCAAAAATGCCCCTGTATTTACTTCCTTCTTGCAGCGATGTAATATTCTCTCCCAAATTTAACTCTTATTAATTTTTGACCAGTGCCTCTGGCCCTAGTTGCAGGATACGGTACGACCAAACATCAACAAGTAACAAGTGAATTTTGTGCGAGCAATGGCTATTTTACAAAACAATGACCAAGTGAAAAAATTAAATTCTTTAATTAAATTTGTTGGTAATTCATTTTGGATCATGGTCAACCTGGGAGGAACACTTCGAGGGGGGGAGAGTGCACCCGCGGTGAGAGATGAAGTGCATCATATGACCGAAAAGATAAGTGCACAGGAAACGCAATGGTCAAAGTACGGATCGTCATAAAATCAGTCCTTGGAAATGTTCAAATTCAGGTTCAGGTTCAACTAAGTGTTGCAAGCACCACGCACTTCGATAATTTTTGGCCTATTGTGGCCCACATTTCATCATTATCTGGGTATTAGGTGTCCCATAGGAGGCCATCTGATGTAATAACTGCTTCACAGCTATATGAGTTGAGCAGCATCATTAAAGGATTACTTGTTGCAGCATCAACTTATGTGACCTTAGCTCAACCATCATCATCAGGATTATATCTTATTAAGTTGAAGAAATTAATCTAGCCAATCAATGCCGAGAAAGATCGTGTATTTGAACCCGCACCTGCTCCAACTTTAGGCAGATATTTACTCATCTTTTCTGTTAAGGAGAGGCAATACCGTCGCACATGGTCTAGCGTCTCCTCTTCCATTTTAAACCATCTACAGTTGGGATATATTACCACTTCTAGCAGATATAGATGTATATTTACCTTACAATGGCATGTTAAGATTTCTAAAACCATTTTCAGCTTTTTCTTATGCATTCTGAGAATTTGTTCTGCGAATTCTTTGCTAAGATTTTTGAAATACATGTTTGCCTGCCTCATTTCAGCTGCTTTTTTCCACTATGCCTGATGTTGAGCGTTTACCTAAGTGTTCAGAATGGTTTCAGCTTTGCAGGGAGAGAGTAATATTTTGCTTAGAGCCTTATATGTATCCGCTGCTGCCCAGCGTCTTGCTTGCTTGGCAGCCTCAGCTTGTATATTTACCTTTTGGGTAATGTGGAGTCCCAATAGTCTGATTTTGAGTCCTCCAGATACCTCTAATAAGATCTTTTTATTATATTGTTTTTGAGTTACAGCTATACGATGTTATACTCTAAATAGCAGAACAGTTTTCTGTGCACATCGTCACCCAACTTCCCAATCTAATTATTCTTTAAATTTCTTTCAATCATGGGGTAATTGCCGCTATATTTGCTAGTACATCTGCAGTGTATTGCCCCAGAGGTATCCAAAGCTACAGCCAGGGCTATCACAACTGCACCAATATTTTTGTCTCAATTTCTGGTACTTGCAACAGCCCAAAAGGTCTCTTCAGAGTTCCTTTTCGGGGCCATTTCTTCCCAGGTTATTCCTTCAACCTTCTCCACTTTAAATTTAATTATATTAATCTTGTCATCAAATCACTATTCATTTGAGCCAGTACTGTGGTCCTGTTCAATTCACCAATGATAGCTGTATGTTCCCTAAAAATGTGGTGACCAGAAAAAAGAAGAGGTGTTAACTGAACTTCTATTAGGGGCCTAAGGGTGAATAACATGTGCTCAATGGAAGTTACCTCCCAGGGAGACATAAGCCAGCATCAAAGGAGCCTCTCTATCCATTTTAAAAGTAATGCCCTAACTGTTCCTGGAGTAGATAGTGTAACGTGGAAGGGGTAATTTGAATGCGAACCAAAAAGTTGACCAAGTGCCAATCATAATTATGTAGGTCTTTCGCTACAAAGTAATCTAGAAAGAATTATAAGTTGACATAATATGCACTTTACAACTATCTGATATGTATTTATTTCGAAAAAATAAACTCTTCAAAATTTCCAAGTTCAATATATTTCACAATCTTAATACTTGCACTTAAAAAGTTTCTCGCATTCCCAACTCGTCAAAATCTACGCTTACACAAGAAATGCCTCACCGCCAAAATAATCTGTTGAAAATTTTACACGCGAAAAAATTCCCTTCTTATTTTTCTTAGTACTATGAGAGAAAAGCTGGAAAAAGTTTCGCAAACTTATCTTATTTTTTATATACTTGTGAAAATGGTACATAAAACCGAAAAATCGAGTGATTTTGCACGTTAGATATAGGTTTCAACGTAAAATGAGAGACTCCATCCGCAGATTATTGAAGGCTTTGAATGAAGATTCTAAATGGTATACGAATTTTCAAGCAGCTATAATAAACTTTGTAAATATAAAATGACGAAACTTTCTACAATTTGTACTCGTTTATCGTTGAATAGAGAATATCCATCATTTCAAAATAAAATCTACGCTCATTTCATTGACTAAAGGTATTAAATCGTTCGACGTTTCTCGCGTTTATCATTTAGATTAATAGTATTTTGTATGAATTCCTCAACATATGTGGGACGTTATCGAATAATTAAAAAGAAATGTATAAGAATACCATTGAAGGATGGAAATAGAAAAGGATAATACGTCTTTAGAAATGAACACGTTAAAATAATATATTCGTCGATTCGGCGTTTTACTTCTGTATGTCAATAGTGTAGGCATATGTAAAATTACATTAGGTGAGTAAATAAATGGCGTGGGCGCGTGCATCTGCTCTTCGTTTTCTTTTGTCAATTGAAGGAAGATTAATTCGAAAATTTACGCATCGCGAAGTATCACGTTTGACGATCCGTTTCTTGGAATATATCGCATTACGTTTATAACAGCAGATGACGATATAGTCCGATTCATTCAGTCATCACTAATTCTAGGTAGATATCTATAATTCAAAAAGGGTGCTCTGTCGTGACAAGAACTCAGGAGTGAGAGTCGTTCTGTAAAGGTAGACTTTTTAAAGCTCGAATTCGTCTCGATTTAGGATACATGGCGAGTTAAATTTATTGTAAAATTGCATAATCAAATGACCTGTTGACCGTTTTTTCAATACATGGAGCTGAGCGATATTTCATGATTAACTTAATCCGAAAAGCGAAGACGATTCTATATCGTTTCTAATTCAAGATAAATCGCCCTACACACGTATCGGGAAAAATGACATCTTCGTGATAAAACTTATCTATCGTTCTCGTCACGTATACGCGTACGTAGTATACTCTCGATTAGCATACACATAATGCCTGAAGGCTCTTTCAGTCATTTCAAGTGTAGCATCTAGCATTCGAGATGGTCAACCCTTATCCGCGTTCACCATTCGCTGCATTGATTAGAGACCCTAAACGTTCGACCTATTTGTTTTCGTGCACGTACAGATGTAGCTACCTAATATCTATACGTCCATCTCTAAATATACTATTTATTTCCCGTGCCCACGATTTATCAGAATGCAGGTACGATGCGACTACTTATTCCAGCTAAAACGTGTCGAATTACCTAACTTTTCGGCTTACTGAATTTCGTTATTTTCTTGGATGATTATATCGTTGAATCGAATGTGGAGAAAGTTTATTCATTGGTTGGATGGTTGTTTAGACTGAAGAATTAATCTTTAACAACTTCATCAACCCAGTTGCAAAGCTCTCAAACATGACATTTGCAAACATCAGAAGTCCTTGTTTCTCATCTAAAATAAGTGGTATAATAAAAGTTTACACACCATAATTGGAATTGGTTTCTTTCATACTAGACGATCTATTTTACCAAAAGTTGGGCCTACCTCCTAAAAAACTTTATTGCCCAATATGAGCCTGTACAAATTTTCTCTTAATTTTTAAGCTTAATTTTGAACAGAGAATTATTTTTCAATTCTTAGATTTCCCGAAGTCCCCAAATAGCCACACCTTGTATGTCCGTGATACTGTATATAAAAGATATATAATCGAAGAAAATTTCAGCCTAAATATTTGCGCTCGAATAGAAAAATTCGATAATCGTTTTTTCAGGCTTTGTCTTATTTTGGAACCCCTGTGCAGGGTAGAGGGACACAAATTGTGCAGAAAGCATTTCTTTGAATAATGCTATTACTCATTAGGCTCAAAAGATATCCATGTACATATATCATAAACATTCTAATTTGAGGACCTTTGAAAATGGATTTAAAATGGTGGAATAAATTTTTGGCGTAAAATTATACTTTGAAGTGATTCCTTTTTAAATCTGAGTCATAAAACTGAAATTTATCACCTACTTCCAGATTTTGATATTTTTTTTTTTTAGAAAATAATACTGTATAGAATAGATGGACTTGACAACGGGCATAGCATTCCTTCAAAATTCGTCATTTGTAAAATAATGTTTACAAATGAGTAAAAATAAGTAGTGTTGGCACGAATAATCATTACCCTTAATATGCTGGTCGATTCTGATGCGAGAGAAGAAGACTGGGAGCAGAGAAAGGGGAAGATAAAAAAGAGGAGAATGCGGGTAAAGAATGATATTCTATAATTACCTTGCATGTACATATGTACTTATTTTCACTTATTTTAAATCATTATTTTACAAATGACGAATTTTGAAAAAAGTTATGACTGTTGTCAAGTTCATTTTTTGAATGTGATTTTCCAAAAAAAAAAAAATCTAAATCTAAAAGTTGGTAATAAGATTCATTTTTATAGTTCAGATTGAAAGAGGAAGCACTTTAAAATAGAATTTCACCCCAACAAAATTTTTTACAGCATTTTAAATCTATTTTCAAAGATCCTCAAATTACAGTACATACTTTAGGCTATTTAAAAACATATGTACATTCACCCATAGATTCCTAATATTTTTTCAACTTTCCAGTTTGACATTTCGTCCTCTCTTGTAGGGAATTATTATCAAAAAGTGATGCGGGGGAACTTATCAAGGGGATCATATACATTTACTTTTGGTCAATAAAGTTTCAACGTTGGTGGAACCAAAAACCGAACTTATTTACACTCCTTCAAAATTTCTTAATCTCGAAGCTTCTATGGCCCGGACTGATTCTGAAATCACGCTGAATATACTTTTTAAATGGGATAACAACAGCAATATGGCGGGAACGAGATTTTACAAGCTGGAAGTTGGTTAATGGGCCCACAAAAGGACGAATGTTTGAAACGAAGAAAGGGCGGTAATCTTGGGAAGTTCACAAAAAACGTGTGTTTGTAAATTAGCTCTCCCCTCGGTCTCACGTGTGACGGAAATTTTCGAAACGTTTTACGAAAAAACGATTATGTAAAGCGTCGAAGTGTTTTTCTCGCGGGAAACATGGCGTTCTCTGGGATAGCGTGCGAAATGGCGTTTTAAACTCGCAACGTAAGAAACAACCGGGCAAGAGAATAAATACGAATTACCTTCTAATAACGAAGAACGCTTTAAGGATAAGTACACGAGCGGAGATAAAAACAGGATCATCGAAAACATCCTTGGGTTGGAACTTATACGAGCACAAATGTGGAACGAGAATTAAAAGCGATGGGCTTAAAAGAAGTGAGCTTTTTTGTTTCGGTTGTTAATGTTAGTTTTATAAATTTAAATTTTTTTGCAATACTAGGTTGAGGTCTATAAAACTACTATGAATGTAGTGACAGTTACCAAATTTGGTTCATCATGAATACCGTTTCAGCATCCGCGTGGATATCAGATGGGGAAATTATAAGGTAAAAATCATTCTTTTATGAAATGTCAAAAAAATATAAATGAGGAAAAAAATTCATTTCGCGAAAAATGACAGCAGTCTAAACAAAAGTATAAATGACTGCTCGCTTATATGTTTACAAACATTACAGCCGAGTTATAAATGAAGATAAATAATAGCGTTCCGTATAAAGGTCATATGTAGGCGTAAAAAAAGTTACAAAAATATTAAAAATGAACTTTCGCAACCTCTTACGCGCCAAAAAGCACCATCAGTTTGCAACAAGTCGGAGAAAGTAGTAGCGAAGAAATTTGGCTCAAGGAATACTAGAAGGGACGAGAGAAACGGAAAAAGTTAAAAGCAAGGTACATAACAAAGGAGATGTTTTTATTTGGTATCCCGAATTCACTGCTAAGTTCCCCTTCGTATTCAATTCGATAAGTATCATTGTTAAATTTCACCATCTTCATCTTTATCGCGTCTCTTGGCGTATTTGAAAAACTTTCCACGTTTAAATTTCCCTTCTTTTGAAGTAACCGCGTGCGATTTTTATCTACTTGGAAATCGCCCTTACATGAGTACTAGTTCAATTAGCTTGTTGCGGGTGTATTTTCCTTGTAGTGTCACGTCGTCTTTTTGAAATATTAACACAATATTTCGGTTTTCGGTATAACGTATAACTCGAACTAAACCAACAGCCGATGCTTTCGAACACGGAAGCTCGGATACCCAGGAAAACTTTTTGGTTGCGTGTTTAGGCGGCAAAAATTGATTTCTTCGCTAATCCAAACTGCGTGTACTTTTTAAACAATTTATTTTACAGACCGCACCACTAGCAGTCGTCACTTTTTGTATTATTAGGAGATGAATTCTCAATATTTGACGATACTTTCAAGGTTATATTTGAACAGTATGGTAACTTTTAACTTGTGGGTTTTAATGTGAGCAAAAATGAAATGGGAAAGTGATGTAAGAATGTTGCGAATATCTGATTTCACGGTTTTAAGCTCCCAGGCACGAATGTGTTCAGTTGTTCATATAGCTATATCTCTCCAGTGCTACTAAGTGCATGACTTGATACACTAAGATAGAAGATGAAAGCAGTAATTTTACTCGTTGCTTTAGCAGCGAAAAACTTAAATCCAGCTATAAATATACTCGTAAATTTTTTTGGCTATATTCGTTTTTTCAACTCCTTACGATTCTTGCTAGTACTTGTAGGTAAAGAAATTAACTTAGAACGAATTTTAGTCAGTTAGACGCTCAAGGAATGTAATATCATAGATTAATTATATCTAGATAACACACAATCATAGCGTATCAAAATTCATCACTCGTAATTTCTATTGGAAAGGAGCCAGAGATGAATTAGTTAAAGAGCTTGTTCAAAGATGGCGCTTCAAGATATCTTCGCTCGCCCCTAACAATTCAACTTTGTCGTAGATGGGTGGCGGGTAGGTAGCGAATACATCAATGTTATTTCTCTCTCCTTTCGAGCACCATTATAATCAAATATACAATACATAGTATGGTAAACGCTATCTAAGATGAAAGTGCGGAACTATTTTTGCTAAATGAGTGGTGGGCTGTCTAAGTATGCTTAGTCTATGGTAATAGTATACAATAGTCCGGGTTTGAAATGTAAAGATTAGTTTTTTTGAAATACCCAAAATATTGTGGAAGTATGAAAATTGAAATGATTGTCTACCATTTTGGGTCCATTTTTGAGCGACTTTGATCCATATCCTCGTTCCTGACTAACACTACATAGGAAGTTTGACCTTTCTGAGTCAATTTGGTAAGGAGGTATGCGAGATTCATGAAATTTCTTGCCATGATTTCGCTTCCAAAAGATGTTTGCTGTTCCAACAACCCTCTATATTTACTTAGAAGGCCAAAATTCAAGTATCTAGGTCACTTAAACTCACATTATTATATGGAACCATAATCAAAATTTTTCAAACTTTCGTTTATTACCTCTACTTTCAGAAGACGATAAGCCCTCGTACGCCTCTCCAAATTCACGTATGAAAATGGAATTGACATGCAGCTGATTTTTTATCTCTAGCAACCATATGAGTTCATATTGATGAAATCTAAGCTATCTAAGGCTCCTCAGGTCTTCCTCAAATTTTGGTTATCCACCATTTTGGATCCATTTTGACTCATATTTATGGGATTATGTATTGGTTTTCAATTAAGTCCACATACGAAATTTAAATTTACCAGGTCGATTTGTTGAGTAATATGAAAGATTTAAGAATTTTTAAAGCTTAAAATCTTCTCAAAAACAATTTTTTGGCATAACTCACTTCAGATACACATATGAGACTGAAATTTAGTACGTCGATATCCTCAATTCACTCTTTTGTGTGAAACCAAAAAATAAAATTTTGAGCTGTTTCCCCTCTCCCCATCACTTTTAAAAATTTGGGTGAACCTTCATTTTTAAACGAATCAAACACAAAAAACAAAAAAGGTCGGTTTACCAAATTAAAAAAATCTCGTATCAAAGTTTCAGCGATTCTCATTCTTACGTCCACCTGACGCTACGCGCGCTGGAAAAATATTTATATGCTTATTAGTTACAATACTATATTGTGTCCTAGTCTTTAAATGTAATTCTTGCACCAAATATATAAATAAAACAATAATTGTTACTCACATCTGTATAAAAAACCACGGTCCTAAATTATGTAGATTGTAATAGCTATCATTTTAAATCAACTGAAAAATAATTCGTTCATCCAGAGCTTTTATTGCTTCAACTTTAACGAAAGAACCAACAGCATGCAGAAATTTATATCTGTAATTTTTGGTAATTTTAATACCTAGAGAATAGTCTTGAGCTTCATTCTCTTTATTTACCCTCGTAATTTTGAATAAAATCAAAGATATGGAGAGAATTAAAATTCATAAGAAATTTTAGAATTAAGAAAAATGAATACTTTCAAAATAGCTGCATCTTTTTATATGAGCAGTAATGTGCTTGAGGTTGAAAAAAATATTATCATTAATGATCATAGATTAAGTATTATTGCTGAAAAATAGGTTTAAATAAGGATAATAATATAGCCAAGTAAATGAAACTCAACTGTTGATTGAGTAGTATGGAGGGATCAATCATTGGTACCCAGGGGCGTGCTCACCGTGTAACGACTCAGGATAATATCCTGGGGCCCCAAGGAGTGGGCCCCTTTAGAGTGGGGCCTCTTTTAGTATGACAAGACGTGTAATTAAGTCATATAATTCGGTAGAAATAAAAGTTAAAAAATAGTAAAGAAACTTCAGCAAATTCATCTGCAACACCTAATTAATTCAATTCATCTTAACTGCTTATATTTAATGTAGATAGTAGGTCTAGGTTCCCAATTATATCGCCATATCGGAAAATTTTACTTAATTTATCTTCATACATAAATTTCTAAAAAATTGTGAGCTATTTTTTTTCTTTTGGCAATTTGGACATAATCTCTAAAGTTGAGTGAAAATTAATGTTATACCTATCCAAATTAAAAAATTAAAAATTTTATAAATCTCTATATCAAAACCTTTTGTTTCTTTGTATAGGTTTCCAATCCACTAAAAAAAAGTTGAAAATTATAACGAGGGGGCCTACCGACTCTCGGAGCCTTATCAAAATATTTATCCTGGGGCCCCCGAATGGCTGAGCACGCCCCTGTTGGTACCAGTGCTCAGTTTTCCAGTTCAAGTTTAACTCGTTCAACTGATCCTTTTTGTATTTAAATTCTCCCTACAAATATCTCCTCTTTGGCTCATCTTTAAATTCTGTAGCAGATATTTTAAGTTGAAAATGTATTCACGAAATCGCCACGATGTTACTTTTGAGCCGAAAAAAAGTATCGAATACGCTATCCTTTACTTCCAAAGCGTTTGGTTTTCTTGCAGAGTAACCTGAAAAGAAATTTTTCGAGGCAAAATTATAACATAATATCGAGATTGAGTCTTTTTTCCGACTAGTTTCACATGACAGGTGCACGTTGTAGTAGTATATAGAAAAACGTTTAGTCGTTAAAAGGTTATCAATTATAGTCAATAATAAATGTTTACCACGATGTACCAAATGTCTTTTAACTTTCTAAACATTTCTGTTTGAGGTTCGGTTTATGTAGGGTGCTTTAGCCGTCGTTTCAATACCTTACATTTACTTCGGTTCAACGGGTTCGTTTACTAAATCACGCAGCACTGACGCGTTATAAAAATGATGATAAGAATAGCTGCGAGCATTCGTGTTTTTTTTTTTCAATAGAACGCCAGAACTAGCGAGCAATTACTTTCGTACTTTTCCCGTGCGTATTTGAGGTACGAAATTTTTCCTAAATAAATGAAATTGTCGGCCACAACAATACGCGGCCGTATAGTCCTCGTGTATAAGGGTACGAGACGAAATTTTCACTCCCATTTATGGCGCTATAATCGAAACGCGTCCGATGGCTGGAAATCGTATTTTTCGCGCCATTATGCCGATAAAATATTGTATACTGTTTGATTAAAAAGCAAAAATGACCCTTCGGTTGGTTCTCGGATATCCTAGCCAAGCTGGAATGCCTCTTTTATTAGTTAAAACGAGTGTTCCAATCGATTCGAGTGCTGCTTGAAGATACTTGGCGGTTTTTCGACGAGTACCGTTAGTCACGAGGTATTCTTAATTGGGAAATTGTTTAAAAGCGACTTATAAATGTCAGTTCCGGTAGCTCAGTGGCATTGATTCATTGATCATATACTTGTGGCAGGACGAAACGACGATGAACTTTTTAAACACTGTTTTTGCGAGTTGGCGAAGAGTCCCGAAGAAACTGTATGCTTATAGTTAATAAGAAGAAACCTCTGGTATACAATAGTACGAGAATATTTAGCAACAAGTTTAACTTGTTAAGTTTTGAGGCGTATTGTTTCATAAATTGCCCGTAATAAATTATAGCTACTGGACGTTTCAGATGTAATTTGCGTTTTGTTTCAGAACTTATTAAATTCCCTAACGTTGCTTACTTAAGAACGTAAAAGAGTGGTATAAATCATAAGAAAGTTCGCTTTACCAGAAACTTAATTAATTCTCATTTATACGAAAAAAATATATTATGTAATCTAGCCCGGCCACCAGCAAGCTGGGTAGATTCGCCAACGCGCTCGTTATCCGAGATCCGAAATGCCCGCGATTGTCTCGGCTCAGCTGAACCGTTACAAGTTGGGTAACGCTGATTACCCGCGTTATCGAACGATCGTCGCGTTGCTTTTTTTCCAAGCCCAATATTAGACACCCTTGTAGAGAAATTTATTAGGCAATCATTCATATTTCAGGGCCTTTCAACGGCTTCCTGTATACTTGTATTCATTATTGCCGGCTATATTTCATTTCTGCATCGTATATCGGCATATAGGAGTACTAAAGGTATATTTCGATATGCGTTTCTCCCTCGGCTGCTGTTTTTCTTTCGTTGGTACTGCGTTGTCTTCGGCGAGGGTGAATTTTTTCTTTTTTGAAAACTTGTTAAATGGGGATCTATACATTAAGCGAAGGCTTACCGCGCGATATTTCTAAGCTCGTATTTTTTGCCGCGCCGAATTGCAATACTAAGAGCTTTTTCTTGCTCTCTAAATCGTTTCGGTGTTGATATTTTTTCTCGCTTGCAGGTATATTTATTACGCCGGCGGGGCAAAGCGATGACGATGAGATGAAATAAGCTTAATCGAGCCCTTCCAGTCACGGCCGGGTTACTTCGGGATAATGTTATTTTTGTGCTTATGACGGTGTCTTGTATAAGATGTATATGGTAGAGTGGAACAAATTAAGGGATTTTTTCGAAAATCGAAGATAGGTCATTGTGGAAAATTGGTGAATATTTTTATGTGAACGAAAAGCTCGAGAATTTTTAGCCCACATTTCTTTTTCCTGCCATAATGTTTTATGTATGGAGATTTGAATACAAGGGAGCACGACTTACAAAATCTATATTAATCAGTACACCCATGCAGCTTATTTACGAAATTAGATAAGAATGTAAGCGAATTTTGAGACTTATTTAAATTTTAAATTTCTTTTAATATGTAATTTGTTCTCTTTTTTTTTCACAAATTGTGAAATTGTTGTCAAATTTTCATTAGTGAAAAAAAATTTAACCCCTCATATTTATAAGGAAAATGTGCGGAACTAAATCATCAACTTCGATTGAGTAAAGTTTGTCGGAGATTTCACTACATGGGCACCTAATTAGGAGCAGTTTAGCTGTCGATCTCCCTTGAAGGGAGATGAAAAGGGTTTCACAATGCAGAGAATTGAATAAGAAATTATGGAAAAATAATTGATGGCAGAAATTAAAAAAAAATAAAATCAATTTATGAACTGAAAGACTGTACCCCTCTCTCCTTCAAAATAACCTGAATGATATGTTCATTCCAAAATAGATTTAAGATAAATGGCGGATTATCAAAATTTGAGTTGAGCTTGAGAAGTTTCAAATTAGTAAAAAGGTGATTAATATGGACGCGTATGATTATTGAGGATAAGAAGTATACTATATCCTCAATTCACTTCTGTACATGGTGTTGGAGAGGAGAAAGAGGGGTTATCGACCTCAAAATATGGTGGGGTTACACGGGATGTTGAAAATTTTTCATTGGTGTTGTCTATGATGAAATGAACTCAAGTGACTAACCTCTTCTAATTTTAGCTTTTCAAATGAATTTGGAAGGGAGTTGGAGCAAAAAACAGATTTTGGGGTGGAAATTTCTACAGAAAATTTCGTGGATCTTCCATATCTGATCGCCAAGTATACCTAGAAAGGCCAAACTTCGTATGTAATGTTGATGGCCAGAATATGACCTGTTCAATTTGAGTCAAAATGGATGCAATATGGTGGATCTTGGCAATTTAAAGGTAATTTGAAGAGTCTCAAATACTTGTATTCGGAGAAATATGTGTTCATATGATTATTGCATGGTAAAAAATTCTACATTTATTCTAAGTTTAACTTCTCAAGTTCTTTTGGAAGGGATTGGGTTGTTTTTTTTTTAATGCGTAAGAAATTTATGAATGTATGTCAAGAAATAATTTAAAAAGATGAAAAAATGTTTTGTAGTAATCCATAGGAATAATTAAAGTACTTAATCGTGAAATCGAATAATACTGAATTTTTTTTTTTTTTTGAATTCAAGAAACCTATTTCAATATGAATTTACACGGCAACCGTTATTATATTGTAGAAGAGTTTTACGTAGGTATATAACTTATCAATAATGGGGAGACTCTGCTCAGCATTGATCTTCACCTTTTTTCTCCACAATGTTTCCGAAAAATAAAAAATAAAAAATCTTCAGATTTTAAATCAGGTTGATCAAATTCAACTACTTAAAACATTGTTTTTGCTTGACATCTTCTCATTAGCGAGTTACTCACCTATAGGTAAATAGGTACCTATATACAGAATTGAGTTTCATTACTCGTATCGAAAGTTGCAAATTTTCGTCTTATCGAATATCATAATTAATTGATACTTGAACGAGAAAAAAATCCAACTGTGCAATATTCGCGTAAATCCTACTCATTTATGAATAAACAATAGTTATTTTAAAATTTTAATTGAATTAATATTAAAAATTTGCATCCTTTATCGTCTTCGTGTTGTTTATGTTTAATGTTAGCTTTTCGTTCTTTGTACTTAATTATTAATAGGCTTATTTTATCTAATCATCCAGTCATAGGCATACTGAAGTACCTACGTGATGTGCAATATCTATGTAATGTTAGCCTATGCGTACGACTATACACGAATTTTGTATACATTTATAGTTAGGGAATATCTACATCCTGTTATTGTAAAACATGGCGAAAACAAAGTAAAATTAGCATTAAATTTTTACGAATAAGTATCATCTTCATATTTGTATTTGCTTATCTAAATACTTTCATAATTATATTATTTATTCATCTGTAACTGAAACGATAGAATTTTCGAGAAATCGAATGAGAATGAGACTCGTATCATAATGATTAGCATGAAATTTAATTTTATAGAAGAGTTGTGAATTTTTGCAATAATTTATATTTATTATGACTCACATTGATAGTGATTTGATTAGATGACGGATAAAAGATAGTTTTTATGTACATTCGTTGACTTATTATTGTGGTAAATTTTAGTGTAGATTCTAGTAATGCACTGTGAGTGATTACTTCCTTCTTGGCTGAGTTTTTAATTGAAGCGTGACTATAAATTTTTTTTTTTTCAGTGAAATTTATTGTGATAAAATTAACACATTTTTTATGTAAGTACCATACCCATAAACTTGACAATCTTGTTGGCGTACATAGATTATAATTTAGAAATTTTCTAAAAAAGTGTTCACAACTTGAATGTTTCATTTAATTACACCCAGCTTGGAATGCTCTAATTTCCATTATCAAAACTAGAAACTTGGAAATTGATAATCATTGTTATTTACTTAGATTAAAGAATAATTATTGGGTTTCAATAAGAACAAAAGTAATTCCATCAATACAGGTACCAAAGGGTGAAACGACATCATTAGGGTTTTCACATGTCAGTATCGTGTTTTAATTGCGTACCTGAAAATTGTCATTTAAATAAATTCCATTTTCCGAGTAAGTACGGTGGCGTAATCCAGTGGTATTTGAAAATTGCGGTCGAAGCGGATGTCGTGTGGTTATGGAAGGTGATCGCATACCTGGCTTTCTGTATTTAGGGTATTTCTGTTACAAACGAGTGTAAATTTCACATGAGCATATGTGGGTCCAGTGGTAACCTAGTTTTAAAATTTGTCAGCCCTCATGATTATTTATACAAATCCAACAAAAGACAACACCTTATAAAAAATGGACGATTTTTTTGCGAAAGGAACAGTTTTGGAGGGCAGTCTTGAAACGACAGTTGATGGAAGACGGTTTGATTGGTGAGTGTAAACGTCGACTCGGCTGTTTTCTGTCTTCGCGGTCGGATGCACCGAAATGAAAAACGCTTTGGCTTAATCCATCACCGCGAGTACCGGGTTACGTAAATTCTCGTTAAACATCGACCGACAAGAAAGACCGAATGAAGAAACAACGTTTCAATTGAAATGACTCGGTATCTCACACAGATAGGCTTTTGATGACGAAATTTTCTCCGACGCGAAGATTTTTTCGCCATTCATCGAATTATAAAGAAAAGACGAACATAAAAAATTAATCCGTCCATGGTTCGCTATCTCCGAGTTGAATTTAATTTTTAATCCAAACGACCCAGTACCAGGCGCGCTCTAGCGTACACTTTCATCGAAGTAAGATTTCGCGAACGGATACAATACGACCAAAAGTACCTAACTACTCGAAAACTGCCTTCACAAAAGCGTTGTTGACCGACCGAGTACTTGACGAAAACATTTAACCGTCGTCACCGTAACGCTATGAAATTCAAACGCAACTTGTTTTTTCGCTCGCTTACTACTTTATCGTTGTCGGCTAAGTATTTACATTACACCGTCCGTTTTTTTATTGGCTTTTAGCATAAAAAATCTTTATTTTGGACACGCGGCTCGCAAATAACTTGACAAATGTTCTCATCCGCAATCGACTGAACGTTTTCAAACGTGCGATAAGATTAATGAAGGCTATCGCGTAGTAAAGAGGAAAATCGACGATAATGAAATTACCGGCGTTACGAGAAGCCGAACACCGTATAGCGTAGTTTTCGTCGGTAGAAAACAGTCGTCGCGCGGTGGCGGTGCCAACAAATAAGTAGATCTATCACTCTGTTACAAACAAGCACCTACGTCAGCCATAAAGCGATTTCATTATTTTAATTTAATTCGTAAATTCGACCCTACGCGGCTTATTTCATTACCCGAGTGGAAGAATTTCATCTCATTTGTCAGCGCCAAGTTTTTTTTTTCACCCTTACACTTTCAAAACTCACCGGTGAAAATAATCACCGATTTTTGCATTCCATTAGAACCCTGTCGAAGCGAATTCTTTCGTGCTATCGTGTTCGCAAATTAAATAACCTTATTTTTGGAATATTATGCGAAACTACATGATAGAAATGCCCGATAAAAGTGACCATCAGAGTAATTAGTTAGCACAAAATACACCTAATATATAATTAGAAATCTTTCAATCGATCTATAATTAATTACCTCACCTATCCACATCTGCTACCTTTGATGATTGCGATGTATTCTTTCCTCATATAACGTAGCTGTTGAACGACTTTTCCATGAAGTTACATTACATTCGATGCTTTCTACAGAGTGTTTCACTTCCATATGAGCTCTTTCATACAACATGTAGGGCAACTTATACAGCTCGTATGTATGATAGTTTGCCTACCCCCCTCGCTGAAGGGACTCCAATATAAAAGAGTATGAGAATTATTCTTTCCATCTCGGTAATTATCAACTGTGAAAATTTTTATTCAATTATCCGAGGCAAACAAATGTTTTTTATGCTAAAATGTACAACAAGTAAGATATCATCACAAAAAAAAATCGAAAGTAGAGATGGTATGAGATGAGGAAAAATGATGAAAAAAGTGAAAAAAAAAAGTAGAAGAAAGACGTTTTTCATATTTCTAGAGGTAAGTAGCTCGGAAAAATACTCTATTCACTCAATATTTTGAATATTGCTATAGATCTCCTCTCCATCGCCCATCACATACTTTGAATAAAGCTCGCCAAAGAACACTGTCCGAAAATATTTGTTCTACATTTTGCCACGAACAGCATTTTCATTTGTCTTGAATGATGAAATAAACTTTTTGAAAATTATTCATTACTGAAATGAAAAGAATACTTTTGAAATGTTGCTTTTCCACCCCTTCAGCAAGCAAGGTAGGCAAACTATCATGCATGCATTTTAAACGAGTACTCCTACGTGTGGTATGAAGGAGCTCATACTTTGATGAAACACTCTGTATATTTTAAGCTAGATTAAAGAATTTTGGTACCAAAAAGCAATCAATGAGGTAGTTTTGAGCCCTGAAAATTTTCGTACTTTCCAGTTACAGACATAATGTTTAAAAATTTAATAATATACCGAAAAAATCATTTTAATATAAATTTCCAATAAGTTTACAAACTGAAAATGTTTTTACAAAATTTATGGGAAACAATACAGAAAACATAAATTAAAAAAAAAAAACTCGTATTAAAATCGATTTCAACATTACTACGTAGAATATATCATATTAACTTCAGTCTTCTTCAACTTTTTCTCAGCTGATGTATTATAATTGAAAACGATAGCTGTTATAGCCTTCTTAGGATATAGGGAATGCAGACTGTATAAAAATTATTTATTTTGAAAGGGTGCCATGTAAATAGACCTGTCAATGTGAAACGGTCACCTAGTTCCCAGTTTATCTGCGAGTAGTGAAGTATACTGATCAACACGCCTGAAGAACTAGGCCTAATATTAGCGTCGCTGCGTCTTAAAAGACCCCTCATCTGAGGTTGAAGTTCGTTTATTCGAACGATTGTTTCTTACTTATTCCATAGCTCGTTTATTGCTTCTCCCAGGTTGAAATTCGCTTAGAGAAGAATATTAATCATTTTGTATTTCTTATTTTAAAGTTTTTGTTGTAAATAGTCGAATACTCATCAATATACTTCTGGTTTTTGAACGATTGTTATAATGTAGGTAATATGCAATTTGCACTGATATATATTCTTGTCATCTTCTAATTCAGTATCTTGAAACACGCTATAATAAAAACGAAAATTTTCAATCAATCAGTTTTCTTCGTCATGAGATACATCATATTTGTATTCTAGTTGGAGATATGCGTGAAAATGAACCGAAATGAAATGTTTTCAGTTCATATATTTTACCCAAATTCAATAGGTCTGCATTGCTTTTTTACATAACTCAGTCATTCAATTAATTGTGTTACGAGAGTGACAATGACATTTATGGAACTCTCATAACAAAGGTGTTTAAAGGCAGGCACATGATTATTCGCCAAACAGGGAAACTAAAGCCCCACAGGGGCATTTGTCAGATCCATGGATAGCTGAAATACCACATTGGAAAAAATTCAAGGAATGAGATCTCCAAAAAACGAAAATAGGTAAATCTCGTATACGTATAAGCTTGAACAATCTTAATAGGTAGATACAGTTATTGTATATTGGGGTGGATTAATTTTTTTTTAATCCATAGTAGTTCTCCACATCAATATTTATTATTTCCATTACGAGTAATTGAGGACAGTAAATGCCTATTAGCCCAGAGGGCTGAAATTTTTCAGCATACGGGTCCTTTCACAAAGTTTCTCTCCCCGCTGCCATCGATTTCAAAAAAAAAAAAAAAAAACTAATTGATCCACCATATTGTATACCAAAAGCTGGTCATTTACTATATGATTATAAATGTTCTGAAGTTTAAAAATATGAAAACTCCTCTTTTTTTACATAAATTAGGTAGGCTGTAATAGATAGCTATTTTTTATCAGTTTACAAAAGAAATTCGAAAAGAATGGTAGATTGAAATTTTTTCACCATTTTTTTTAATATAGATAACTCGTGTTTCGTTCAAAAAATAACTCCAATTTGAAAAAAAAAATTATAAGAATCAATAGGTACTTTATTTATATTAAGTAGATAAGTTATTCCAATGGAATGCCTTAAGACTCTTAAGTAATCATTGTAATGATACAATGAAGTAAATACATCAGTGTTTCATTTTTTCCTTAGGATATCCTATCATTATCATCCTTCTTTCGAATAAACAAACATTAAAAAAATACCTCATAAGGCCACAGGCTATATATCTTTTCATGTACGTTTGCACGAGGATCGCAATATTGTTCAGTGATTTTCCCATCTTCATCGCTATAATTCGACCTTAATTATTTCGTACCTCGTCCATTATCCATTTACCTACCATAATTCGCTCACTGAAACCATTCGAACCGAACGACCCAACAAATAAATATGAAAGCTCAATTTAAAAATGCCACGGTCGAGGTAATCTTCGAAGAACATCGTTACATTCGACGTCACGACCTTAACAAAACGAAAGTAGAGAAAGTAAATATGAAAAAATTGGAATACGTGGAATAAACAGAATTTTGACCTCACAATTAGGAAATATAATGTAGCTAAGAGTTTGTTTCAGATTATGTTGAGAAATATTTCGTGAAAATGAATAAGTATTTTATCACCTAACGTATGTCAAAAAAAGAACGATTTTTCTCCATATATGATCCAAGGCACATAAGAATATAAAATTTCATAGCAAATGGAATGAATTGGAGAATTCTTCGCCCTCATGAAACTGAAACTGTTGACTATATACTGTAACCCTTGAAAAGATATTATGAAAGTTTATAAGCTCGTAAACTACACACAACAATTACGCGTAACTCACCAATTAAAGAAAGGGCTCTAAAAGCAGCCCAAGATAAGACGCGTGTTCGCGAAAACAGCTTCGTAATTAATTCGCGCCCTGAAAATATTCATAATCGTAAAAAATTTGCTCATCGAGGTAATTTCATTTCGTAAACATTTTTCCGTTTACTTACTTCCGAAATGTTGGAAAGAGGGTGAAAAAAATTAATTACGATTTTTCACTCATTGTTGACTTTAGAAATTTTGATCATCAGCTTGTTAGCATAATAAAAATATTTAGTTCGCTTTCACCTGACCGACTGTTACGAGTATAAAAATAAGAGAAATATCTCTCCTACGACATCTCGCTGTATAATTGAATAACACGACTATGGGGAAAATACGTAGTACGTTTTCGTAACGAATGTCGTAAATTGCATTTGGTTTGGAAAAAGGGTTCATGGGTTAGAGCTTTCCGCCGTGCAATCTTTCTATTTTCGAATACACGACTGCATCCGCCAACACCCTCGTCTTTGGCAGTCAATAAATTATTGCGGTCAAGCCGTTCACCGCGAAACCGCCCTACAAGACGTATGTCAACTCCTTGTGGATTTGATGAACGCGTTCGAATTTTTTTTTTTTGCGTGAAATTTCAACCCACAGGAACTGACAGGGGATACGAAAATGAGAAGTCGTATTTACATTATTTTCCATTAGAAATCGCACAAGCTGATATGTCGTTACCGAAAACCTGTGGTGTGAATTAGAATTCATATTCGGTGGTTGGTTTTTCCGCGTACCTAATGCGAAAACAACCGGATATTTTCCACCAATCAAATCATTCAGTGGAAATGTTTTTCATTAATTTCATTAGCATAGAGTCGAGTGAAAATTTACGGTCAAGTTTTAAATATTGATCGATCGAAAAGTTTTCGCGTATAACATAAATATACTTTTTCCTTGATTAATGCGATGCTATGGCTAAGCTGTAATTGACAAGGTTGCCTTGTACCGGTCTTTATGAGTTTAATTCGCTTTCGTTAATTTCTCTTCGCGGTTTTTATACCGTATTTTCTAATAAATAGTAAAATGATCCGTGGTATAGCAAGCTCTCTGCTTTATTTAGAGGTTGGAGTTGACGAAAATTAACGCTTGATTAATTCATTAGAAGAGAATAAAGAAAAACCGTTCGTTAGTGGATTCTTCGTAGAAATTTACAGTAGATGGTTTCCATTTATTTTATTATTTATTATTTATTTTTTTATTTTCTTCAACTCTTTGAGTAATACTTGAACAGTGAAATTTTTATTGGAAATAATTGATTACAATGATCACCGTGCTTGATAAATTCACTCTCTTCAGTCGCTTCTGCGGTTCTCTTCAAATATAAAAATCATTTAATAGTTAATAACAATAATAACATAATAGAAAATTAGTCAGGGCTCCCCCTTAACAAAATTTAATTTAATTTAATTTTTAATTTTTGCTTGATGACATATCTATTATATATATGTTAAGGTGTCGTGCATTAGGTAAGTACCAAAGTCATTATTATTTGAATTCAAAAGGAGTATATCAAGAGCTGGTCTTAATGATACTTAGAGTAGGGGAGAGGGAGGGGAAATGGGGTAGGCTGTCCTTGTTCCACGTTTCTAAGGAGCTCCGGAAGTGTACATTTTAGAATTAACAATTTTTAAAAATTCTAATTGAATTTTTGGAGAAAATTAAAAGAATGACCTGAAAATTATTTTTGCTCCTGAGCTACTTGTGGCTTTTCTCCTCTCCCCCTCTCGCTAATGATAGCTGTAAGGTTAAAACTACAAATTGCTTGAAATCAGTGCCGAAATGACTAATATTTAAACTTTCGTAGATGAAACTGTATTAAAAAACCACTATTTTAGAAAGCCATGAAAATGGAAAATGAAAATAAAGCGTTTTGTAATGTTAAAAAAATTAAAATTAAGTATCATTTTCCAAATTATCGCATCGATAAATTATCATCATTGATGTAAAATGAAATTGAATGTGAGCAGACAAGAATTAACGAATTTTCCATGTGTATATCAAAACTAGTGGGGGTGAAAGCTGCATTAATATGGATAATTTCTAACTCCCTCCCCAAAATGTTTCTACACTGCCTTTATCTTTTCAATTATAAATTTTTTTCAAGTTCTGAAATCATCAGTATCTCAATCACTTTTCAAATTTGTTTTGTTTTTTATGGAAGCTGTTGATTATTTTTGTTACTCTCATGTCAATAGAAAAAGTACATCTCTTGAAATATTAAATAGTTGTAGCATTTTAAATTCGTACCAAGATATGCTATTTTGTAAAATTTTGAATTTCGACCTAGAGCCACAGTAGTAACCTTCAAGGGTATGGAACTAATGAATCTTGAAATTTTTTGGAGTAAATTTCTACATGTTATTGGAATGGTAATACGTTTTTTTCATATTTATGAAAGAAAAAATGGAAATAAAATTCTCAATTTTTGATTCCCTTTATTGACTAGTTCTTCGCTTCTAGATCATTTTATGCATTGAATTTGATATTTCGTAACTGATAAGATAAAAAATTCATTCTGATGAACTATATCTGACTAGAAGTCCTTTGAAAGATTTTATTTACAATCAGACTCCTAGTTGAAAATGTCTGTTTAATATTTTTAGTATATTTCGAATCGCCAAAATGAATGAAAAAGGAATACCTACGAAATATACCCACGTAAAAACTAAGAAATACTTTCAAACTAATCTAAAAGTATTTGTATAGAAAGCACAGGATGAACAAAATTCCTGTATGGTATGCTCAAAAGGAGGAATAAGAGGAGTAGTAAAAGTTACCATAAGCTTTCGCTAATCCGAGACGAGAACACTAAAAGAATTAAAATACATTTAAAATGGTTTTAATTAAAAAGCGTCGACGTGAGATTTCCTTGTTGAAATTTTCAATTTACTAAACCTTTTGTTTGGAATTAACTTTGGCACGGTATGGCCCAAACAAAGTAATACAATAACTCGAAATATGATAAAATTCATCAAATTTTTCAACTAGATTTCGCGCGACTCGTTTTAGCGAAGAAAAATTCCAAATTTCGATATAAATTATGATGAATGAAAAGTATATTTAAAGCGTGGATTTCTTAATTGGACGTTACAGGAAACCGTTTACGAAATATAATTACATGCAGCGAACATCAAACGTGATTTTAATTTAAACCGGTGTAACGAAGTTGGTTTATTTGATTACAATCGTATTACGTGTTAGCAAAAATTACAAGTATGGTAAATGCCTCGCTAGGGTCAAAAATTTAATAACACTTCCTGCATTAGGGAAATAGGTTTTAGGGTGGAAATGGGTGACGAGAAGATAACGTTAATTCGGGTTAACGGATTACAGATTGGGTTAAATCAAACGCGAATCTTCGAGATCACTGGATCATAGGAAATTCGACGAGCAAAAAATATAATTTATTTCTGTTTACATCACACAATATATTATACTGTAGTTTAGAAAGTTAGAAAAATGTCTACTCGACAAATGCAAAAATAACACTTTGGAGATAACGTTTTCTCGTAGCTTTAGTCAAGGTCAATCAATACGCTGCTTATGTTTCGCAGATTTCGAATGGCGCTGAGATAGTGTATAGATTTAGGTAGCAGTATTATAACAACGGATAACATTCAAATTTGGTGTACACACGACATAGTAGGTATCTACTTTGGCGCGGAAATTAAATTCCTATTTCTCTCCGAAGGGATTTAGAAGAGGTAAAAATTGTACGCATATTCTAGCGAATGCCATATTTAAATTATAATATAAACGAGTATTCGCTCGAGATAAATGAGCCGAAGGTAACAATCGAGTAAAAATGATTGCCCCGCGAACTTACTTCGATGTTGGTTATCTTGAACCAGTGAAATAAATTTGAATATTACAATCTGTGGTACCTACGAAGCGCTGTGTTTATTTAGTTCTTCCGCCGCCTTCGCTATCTCGCAACATTTTTTTGATGTTTCGCTAGCTATACGCGGGAATTCGTTATGCATTCGAATGAAATTCCTCTTTTTATAATTGGCTCGTTGGAGAAAATTAGAAAATGGGATATAAATTAGGAATAAAGCGATAAATCAATCTTATTTCAACGTTGATAAGCAATACATTACAATATATCACATTATTCTCTTTCGAGTAAGTTCAGGTGTTCCAATCGGCAATTTAGACAACATAAATAACTTGGATTAGTATCTCGCTGCGTAAATTAAATTTATACCTAGTTATTATTGAATATTTTACCAAAAGATTTTTCACATCTGAATCATATGTCAAAGAATTATTTAAAATTAATTTTACTACATAACTATGAAATGAAAATTCAATATTTTGAAATAACTCTGCTTTCAAAGTAAGAGTAAGCAGGCGCTTATACATTTGTACATGATGTTTTGTAGTAAAATTTTTAATTATTGTTTTGTAGTTACATTTTTAAGTCGATTGAGAGATTTAATAATTTTATTTTCTTTAATTATCATCTTTAATTAATAATTTAAATAGATATCTTTCTTTATGATTAGAGGCGTATTAAGAATTTTTTTACGCTCTAGGCGATTTGAAAAATGACGCCCCACCCAAAGTTTAAGCAATTCGAAGATTTATATTGCGGAAGAAAGAGGAAAAACTTTGACAAAATTCATACGTAAGATTTTTTTTTAGTTCGACATAAAATGCGAACATTATTCTTTTTTTAATTTGTCGACTCTTTTAAGATTAATTAAGAAATGGAAACCGTATTCTTTATCAACATTTATTTTGATTTTTTGGACGTCCTGAAGTTCGTAATTATTCTCATTTTACCTAGATTTAGAATTATATCACAAATCATAACGTAGAGGGAGAGTATACTATGTTGGTGAGATACCTAATATATGTTGACGCTGATTGCGGCTAGGTCAAAGAGAAGAACGTTGTGCTTTTATGATAATTGAATTTGGTGTATGGCATGCGGTATTTGTGCTTGTACTCAGACGCGATTATATTTTCATGTTTTAGATATCGGGGCCAATTCAAGTAGTCTTCGTCCACAGATCTGCCCCAAAATTAGCTTAAGCCTACATTTTTTTTGTGTTCTCTTTGTTCACGTATTTTTATTTACATAAATTCCTATTCTTTTTTTGCCTCTTTCTTGCTTTCTCTCTGTCTCTCTCTTTCTTTCTTTTTTTATTATTTTACTTATTTCTCTTACAAGTATGATTTTTTAATGTACCCAAGAATATATTTGCGCCCTAGGCTTGGCCTAAATCGCTTTTCGGTACATTACTGTTTATGATTTAGATTAGCTTTAATTTTAAAAGAGCACAATTTCCTTTTAATATTTGATTACGTATAGCTATAGTAGCTCATGCTATTATTATAAAAAGATTTAAACTCAAAATTAATATAATTATAACTAAGACAAAATTAGGTATTAATAATTTTAAAATTTGCAATCGACTGTTGGGCCGATTTAGGCTTGGGCTGGTTGAAATCTCCGACCATCATACCTAGTCAGACCAATGTTACCTAAGGTGGGCCGAATTTCTGTTTTGTTTTGTTTTTTTTTTTCTCTCAAAAAATGAAGAAGAGATGATCACATTAGTTGCTAAATGACTTCACTCAATTTTTCAGTCATCTGAAAATAAAGTCGTGAAAATAGTTATGAAAAAAAAATGGGCATTTAAAAATGTTTTACTTTTCAACGTCATATTTCGTCTTCTGAGGACTAAAATAAATTTTAGGCTCCAATTTTTATAAAATCTAGGAAGTCCAAACCGTTTTTAAATTTTTTCAAAAAGCACCAATTTTGCTTATTTTCAAAGGGGATTGAGAAGTAGGTAATTTATTGGTCATGTATACAACATGGATTTAATGTAGGCCTTTTGAACTCAAGAGATAAAATATGCTCGAATGTTGTTCCACAGGGATTCCTAAAGCCTGAGCTTTTTGATGCTAAAACATCCATATGACGTCATACTAAAGCAAGAATGAGATATTTTGGGAAGTTTCGTGAAGAGCATAATTATTTTCCTTTTTGGGCACGAAATAGACTTAAGTAAGTCCATATTGTGCACGTAATCAATAGATTATCCATTTGTTATTCATTTTTAAAAATAATCTGAATTTTGTGCAATTTGAAAAAATTTTTAAAACGGTTCAGACCTTTCCAATTTTAAAGAAATTGACAAATGAAATTATTTTCAGTCTTTGGAGGATAAAATACGACTTTGGAAGGTATAAGAATTTTCATTTGCCAATAATTCCTTTTTTTTTTTAAATTAATAATTTTTTAAAACTTTCCTCATTTTTGTTGGGGTGGAAGGGGGGTCTAAAAGTTAAATTAGGATACTGAAATTTCTATGACCAACCGCTGAACTTCACTTTTTGCAAAAAAAGAAATTTGGCCCATCCCATATGTACCCAAGTAGGATATAATATTGCATAAAAAATTGATGACATAATATGTGGGAGTTGGTAGGAAGAAGTAATTTAAATGGGTTAGGAATTACAGACAAAATTGTGGCTAGATAGCCTATTGACTCCTCGCTTTAAACATTTATTATAGATCAACACAGCATTATCCATTATGCCTTTAAAGTCGATACTATCAAGACTTCCTGGGACTGGGAATAGAATTTTTCTACTTTTTTTAAAATTCACTTCGACAATATTTTTCAGCTTTTTATTCCGGTGGTGTTGAGATGAAACATCAAATGTGAATACTGATAATAAATCATAAAATTTAATGATGTGAAATCCACCTGAGGAGTAATAATTGATTATTGGGACATTTCATTAGTATTTTGAAGCCAGTTTTCAGTCATTTAGAAAAATTGATTTCTTTTGTTCTCGGTTATATACTGTAGATATTCAGTGAGAAAATTACTTCCTCGAGGCATTCATTTAGCTAAAATATACTCCAACAGCACCCATCTAGTCATAAACTGAATTAAACGAAGGGAAGTCTCGTTCAACAAATAAAATCAAAATTAATGTCGTCTGCTCGTCTCGTTGGAGAAAATTAAATAATGAATTTGAAATTCTCGCCGAAAAAATTCGGAGAACGCGTCAAATTACAAACAAAAGCGTGAATTCGCGAAATAATAAGTTAGTTTAAATTACGTGAATTATAGTAGGTCTTGAGGGGTTCAACGGTTTAAACGTTTTGCGAGTAAACATTCTACCATGTAACTCGGCTTGAACGACTTTTCCGGTACACCTTGAAGTACGAATGTAGTGGTTGAAAACTTACGTATGTTTTTCGCACCGCGTTCGACGACATCATAACGAATATAGAGTGGTATTTGTGATGAAAAACATGCGGCTTTTATGAAAAATTATTTCCTTTACGAAAGCACCGAACTATGAAAATCTTTTAAACTGGTGTACGCCCTATTGTAATGAAAAAATAAAAATAAAACGATGACGACGATTAAAGATAATTAATTTTTTTATTAAAAATTCCCACTCATTGAAATCGTATGTGGGAACCATATTTGACGTATTAATTTTTTTAAATTTATAAACAAAGCCGACCATCGGAGGTGGAAAAATATCAGCGGCTTTATTGTGAAAAATCACCGTCCTTATACGCGTAATATTTCAAATTAATACATTGCGGAAACATCAATCATACTTTTTTAGCTTTGAATAACGAAATATCGATTTTAAATTATTCGCTTTTACGAGTATTCGCATATTTTTGCAGGTGAACCCTGTCTCTGGAGCGACGTTTGTGTACAGAATTAGCTAGGTGGAAATGGCTTTGCTGGTATTACCGTGTCAATCATTCGTTGTGCGAACATCTTAAGAGTCGAAATTAAGGTATTCATATGATTGCCAGCTGTTTTGAATTTATGGAATTTTTTAAATGCATTTTTCACTGTCGAAGGAATAGGTGTCATGTGAAAGTTTAGGCTCGACAAAAGCTCTATAACGGAATAAACTTTTCGACTATGAAGTATATAACAAACCAGCTCGTTTAAAATGAACAATAGTACATAGAGGGAACGGATATTATATTGTAGGGCATCGTATCACAAAGGAAGTTTAAGGCTGTTCATTATCGCTCGCCATTGTTCAATACAACGAATATGTTTTAAAACAATAACACGCTCTCCGTTCACTTCACATACCAAACTATCATACTTCGTTATTTAACAAAATATCAAGTGCAGCTTCTTCGTAAAAATCACGCCATTGCGATGAACTCTGCGCTGCGTCGGATTAAAGAGACATTGGAGGGCGAATGGATGTGCTTAAAATAGAATGTTGGAAAAAATTCAATCGATTGTGACTTGCGATTTTAGTGCTCGAAATTAGAACTCGACTGGGCAGGCATTCCATCTCTTAAATGTACTGAAATTGCGAAACGTACGTAAAAACTATAGGCACAATTTAAACCTACGTATGGTCACGTTTTGTAATCAAGATAGGTTCTGTTAATTGCTTAGTTTCGACATTTGATGACGTTCTTTTCCAAATGGAATCGATTACTTCGCCTTTTTACAAAAAGAAAGGGCCAGGAATGTTGTGCAAATCAATTATAAATTATATGTACCTACTCGATTATTGGGTAAGTTTATCGTGGTTTTCAATTTGCCAAATAATTTATATCTTGTCGAAAGAAAAGCTAAAATGGTATGCTTTCATATAAACACTACAGCGAATCCATCTTTTCACTTTGATTTTTTCTAATTGCGGCGATAATTTTTTGAAAAATGCTCCACACGCAATTTCGTTTAATCTACGCTATCGCTCGAGTATCATTATCGTCGCGTGATTATTTAGCCATAAATTTTTCAACGAACTAGTGATTGCTTTTATAATTCATGTTATAGCATGTTAAACGTATACGAAATATTTTAAAAGGTGGATTTTTATTATATGGAAATGAGCGACTTTTACACGTGTAGTTACTCAAAGTACACTAAAATACATGCTAGGATCGAAATTTCACGTACTCGTTGTATTCGAGACCTTTTATAAATAACGACAAGTATATAAGAAACACGACGGTGGAATCTATTTGCTACATAAAATTCTTAGCTTTGGAGTTTTCCATGTCCTTTCAAAAAATATACCTCTACAAAAAAAAAATGCCCGTCGAGTATTTCACGAAAACTAAAATATTCACGCGCACGGCCCAACAACATTTTTAAAGAAGCCGAAAAAAAAAATTCATTCCGCGAAACAACAAATTCCCACAAACGAATACAAATGAGTTTAGATTTACTATCCACCTCGGCTATGGGATAGTTAACAGAATGTATAGACAAGCCAGGCAAATGGATTTTCGAAAAACAAAACGCTTTTTACAGTGTACTGTACACAACAACCAACAGATAGAATGATAAAATTTCCAACTAGTTAATTACAAAAGTACCGAAAATCCATCAAACTTTCGTTTTGGCAACTTCTCGTTGTTTGCGTTGGACGAGTCTGATGTTCGAAAAACAAACACCATTCGAGGCTAAAATGGACCTTATTTTACATCCTTTCATTTTTGTTCTATTTCGATACAAGTTATACAATTAAATTCATCCGTAGTGGACTCTGTTGGAATATTAACTGTTTTCAATTATAAATATTATGATATCATTTGTCCTCTTCAATATATGTACGTGGTGTCCTGATGATAATAACCTTGATTTTTCTGAATGAGCGTATGAAGGCAATTCATTTGAATTGGCAGTCGAATAAGTTGACTATGTACTTATTCGAAGGAAAAAATTCGAGTGACGGTATCACCCATGACTGACTCGAATAACAGGCCGAACAAGTGAACTATTGGCAACATCGTAATAAACACGAAGTGGGAGGCCCATGTGCGTATGTTTACATTTGTATTATTTGTGTTTCCATTACCAAGAGTCTTTCATGGATGCACGTGGGCCTACCATACATCAGCTGATATCGTTGTTGCCAACTTGTGTTGTTCAGCCTGTTATTCGAGTTGGTCATGTATCAGCACATTGCAGCTATAATATATTTTGCGCTCTCATGTTACTCGTAATCATATTACGCATCCACTCTGATTTGAAAAATTGCTCGCGTTTAGCATAATTTTTTTCCAAGTCCAAGTTTAAATCTGAACATATTTTTGAATAATGATTTTTGAATTATCACACAACGTGCGAAATTAGAACTTTTTAATCCTTTTGTGCAGGGACTAGTGCATCTCACAGAATGAGTAGACAACAAAATTTCTACATTTTGATGCACATATTGCCATCAAATTCAAGCCGATCGAATTACTTTCAACCTTTTTAGAGAACTTTTAAAATTTCATTTTCCCAGCACCTCCAACTTATTTTCGGTATACCTCTGGAAGGAGAGAAACACAAACGACGGGGTTTGCAGCACAAACCAGCACAAACGTAGCACAAACGATTCCGCCCTGTTTCAACCTCATCGGCGGAGGTGGGGGTGCGGACGTTTTCCCAGCATCCCAAATTGTTTTCGGGATACCTCAGAAAGGAAAGTAGCACAAACGACGGGGCTTGCAGCACAAACCAGCACAAACGAATGCACTAAATTTCATTTCCAAATTCCGGAGTGGGGGTGCCGGGGAAATGCACCTCAAGTTCAGTTGATATTCGCTTTAGGAATGAAGTTTACTTCAAGTACACTTTATTTTTTTTTGATGAACATGTAAAGTGAACTGAACTTCGAGAAATAAAATTGAATTCATCTTAAATTTGCTTCGCTTGGAGTTTCACATATTTGCCGTCCACATAATATGCTCTCTTTTTTTAAATTTTCTTCTTCAGTTCAAGTTCATTTTTGCAAGTTCAGTTCAATTTAGTTCATGAATTCATTTTGAGAAAAATTGTAGTTTAGTTCAGCTCAGTAACTTAAAATGAAAAGGTCAAGCTTTAGGGATTTGAATTAATCATATTTGAGTTCACTTATGAATTTAGCATACCGCTGGTTATATAGCCAGGAAAAGACTAAACTGGGACAGTTATTGTTTCAGTAATTGAACTATAATTTAAACTTCAGTTTATCTCAAATAAACACTGAAATGAACTGAACTTCGAGAAATGAACTAGAACTGAACTCCAGTTTACTTTCCTATTCTCCATATTTTCACTTTTGACTTCCACTTAGGTTCTTTTATTGCTTTATTTCATTGAACTTAAAGATATCAGCATACCCAAATTTCCGCTGTCCCAGTGAATTTGGAGCGAAGTTCGAGGCATAATAGAAAAGGAAATGATTTCGAGTAAACTACAACTTTACTCTTACTACACGTATGTACTTTGAACTAAACTGAATTTATGTCTTTTCAAGTCTCCTGGTATACTTGAATTAAACTTCATATTTTAAGAGAACTTGAAATGAACCTAGATTTTATTCTCAAGTGAACTTGAAGTGAACTTGAATTTTTCCCAAATGAACTTGCGAACTGAACTGAATTTTGAAATAACCCGGCTTCGTTTGAAATTTCATTTCTATCTTTCATCTATTGGTTCTGTTTTTCAATCTTTTCTTTATTGTTTTCATTGTTTTGTTGTCTTCGAGTGACATCGCCAACATATCTAAATTTTAGTTCTTTTTGTAAATTTGGAAGGTAAATTAGAGGCAGAATGCTGGAACCGGTTGAGTTTTTTCATGTGAGCTTGAATTAAACTTCAGTTTTTAGGTGAACTTGAAATGAAATCGAACTTGGGATTATAAATGAATTTGAACTGAACTTCAAATTTTTTCCGAATAAACATGTGAAGTTGACTAAAATACGAGAGACGAATGGATCTGAACTGTTGTCAAGTTCTGCCAAAGCCCCACTTTCCCTCTCCAGCTAGATTCTATTTTTCAATATTTTTTCTTCAGCTGCATTGCCTTATCCCCGTATCTTTTTCCACTTGAAGGTATCAGCATATCCAAATTGCCTTTTTCCAAGTGGTAAGAGGGAAGTTGGTGGCAGAATACTGAAAGAGGTGATTTTGTATGAGCGACAAGTTTACTTACGAACTTATGTCATGAATGTTGTGCATTGCTACCGACAACCTAAGTACAATATTCGATGAAGGTTCGTATCAAATTTAGAATCAATTTAAACAGAACTCATGAACTAAATCAACTTTTGAAAATCAACTTGAACTGAACTTCAGTTCCCTTTCCTATTCTTTTGTAGTTTCACTTTGCCTTACACTTGCTTTATTTTATAACCTTGTTGAAGAATTGAAGTTCAGTTCAAGTTCACCTGAGAACAAAATTGAAGTTCAGTTTAAGTTCATTTAGAATGCGAAGTTAAGTTCAAGTAGACAATACACTTGAGAAAACTTAATCATTCAAGTTCAAAATTCATAAGTGCACTTGAAGTAAACTGATAGTTTACTCAAAATAACCTCCTCCGTTCACTTCAAGTGCACTTATGAACTTTAAAATGAGTTGAATTTAAGTTTTTTCAAATGTGTTTGCATAGTTGAACTAAACTTCACATTTTAAGGGAACTTGAACTAAACTTGAACTGAATTTCAGTTTTTCTCAGATGAACGCGAACTGAACTTCGGAAAATAAACTCGATGTTTCGTTCAAAGTGTCACTTCTGTCTTCCATCCATAGGTTCTCTTTTTCAATGCTTCCTTCATCGGTTGCTTTGTTCCAACTAATGTTGTCGCATTATTTTGTCATTATTTTTGGTGAATTGCATTTCTAATTATTTTTGCAATTTTTTATTATTCGACACCATATCATTTGTCTGATTTGTCATAATTTGCTCTTAGATTACCTTCATGAAAATAAGGTAATATTTTTTCTTTTCAAGTGGAAATATAATTATAAAATTTCTTATATATGTAATCACCTGTTTTACCTACCTAATGCTAATAGATGGGGTACTTATAAATTAACTAAAATTAGTTGATGATTATACTGATAATAACCAACATGAAAAATGTATAAAAAGTATATGACTCAATGCTTGTTGGATTTAAGAAAAAAGTTGATCAGCGTTCTTTTTCTGCTATTACCACGTACATGCCCAAGATAGTATTCCTTTAGGACGCAAACTACGACTCTTTTTTTACCTCTCACGGTCATCGTTGTTATTTACTCGTCTTGGGACCGTGAAAGTATCTAGCAAAAGTTTAATTCAAAATCTAACCCCACTTACCCCCATCATTCCAACGTTATCTCGGACATAACAAAGAACTGCATATCGATAAAAATACGATGCATTCTGTTTTAATGATTTAGTACCGCATTAATCACCTGAAAACAAATATAAAAGTTTTGTTAATTAAAAATTATTTTCGCTGCGATAAAGTAGTATATCTTGCGCTTTTAAATGGTTTCACGGCAAAAATGCGAGGCCCGACAGAGGCGAATGAGCGCGTTAAATAAATTACGTTAAAAAAATGAAAGTAATTTACATTTTTAACGAGAACTTTTTCGAATACAAAGATTAACGTACATCAAATGAGTATTTATTCGGATGGGCAAATTACTTCGAAACAATTTCAACTTGATGCTGAATATTTGAATTTTTCGACGTTGAAAATTCATTAGTTTACGTTTTAGCTTAAAGTAAGATTACCAATTAAATGTCACGTACCGATTAAAATTACGATTTATTTAGTCATCAAAGTAACTGAGTAAATTTTACGCGTGTGTAACCTTTGAAAATGTATTTACGAACTCGATGAAAACGTGAAAAGCAGAAACAAAACCATTAAGAACCCCTATAACAGTGAATAGGTTACCCATGAAATCCATCCGGCATTGGTAACCAATCGAATACCCAATTGTCGCGGTTTTTAATGGCCATTTGTTGAATTAGCGTGAGGTTTTAAAGTGATTCGGTTCTTTTAAAAATACCACTATAGCATTTGCTATGTGTACTGGGAAAAGGGCGCGCGTTAACGTTTTGTTTAGTATCAGCTCATCAATCAAATAGTTTCTTTAAACGGTACCTTTTATACGATAGCGTAAAGTACACGACAAGGAAGCGTCGAAACTTTAAACTGGAGCTATATTAAAAGATTACGCGGTCGTTTATGGTAATTCATAAATAGTTTACAAGCGATTTTAACAAAATAATACCTTTCCTTTAGCTTTTAATTTACCAAGTCCGGTGTTTTTAGTATAATTTATGGAAATCTGTGAAATACTAACTGAGAGGGTTTCGATTTAACCTACGCGGCGAAGCGCGTTGTTTTTATACGTAATAAATTGTCAGGTATTAATATATTTTTTGCGTCGGCCCCGTAGGAAAGCACACAATTCGAATGGATTTTTTTACTCTAATAAAACCTTTGTCGCGAATTAAACCTTTTATCATCGCGTGGTAAGGAATAATACTATTTCACGCCGATTTACTAAGCATGCTAAACGCTTCATTAAAATTAAAACTTTATATGCCCACAACCTTATTCAAATTGAATACATTAATGAAATCCATTAAATCGACGAGTTTTTTTAACTTTTCTCAGTTTAAAGATAAAGAAAAACAAGTTTCGGTGGGGAAAATAAAAAAAAAACCGAAGAATTAGCCATCGACGAGCTTTTGTAACACGAAACAATTTCCATTTAAAACTTTTTTATCAGTTTTCAAGAACTCGCTATGTTGTTTTGCAGTTCCCGTTTGTAAATTTTTTTCTCTGATAACGCGAACGCAGTTTTGAAGATTTTCGATGAGACGACGGATACGGAGGCGTTGGGGTCTTTTGTTATTCTAGTACTCTATCCTCGCGATCGAGTATTGCCTCTTTATTCGCGCTAAAATGGTATCTTCTGTCTTCTTTCATTATTAAAAAAATACTTATAATCAACGGTTGCGATGCTTAAATTCTTAATACTAGCGAGAAATTTTTAACGCTTAGAAAAACAACGCGTTTTAATTTGTTATTTTTAACGGTTTTATTGCGAGCTTTTGGATGCTCTTAGTTATCCGACGTCTTTGGAACGTACGCCTGCGAGATGTTATCGTTCACCTTTAACTTGATATTCGTCTTCATCTTGAAATCAGATTGGAAGAAGAGAGAGTATATTTTATGAATAATGCATTCACGATTTCGTTATATTCATTTGTGGAAATGAATAGAGATAATCTTGGTACTGCAGTTTTTTGCGATTTTATGGTAACTGTTTGAACCCAAGAAAAGCTTTTTGTTGGTGAGCTTTGAGTAAGCTTATCAACATATCGAAAAACTGAGATTACTTCAAGGATGATTGAAACCTCTGATATGTTTCCCATAGTGCCATTTAAAGAGTTTAAGCTTATATTATGAAGTTATTAGAGCTTCTAAGACTCAAGTCTTCATATGATTTTTCAAGTCTAAATTTATGATACAGAATCAAAGTTGGAACTGTTCAAAATTTAAAATAAATGATAGAATTAAAATAAATAATATTAAGAACTTGAAATGAATAACTGAATCAGCATTTAGGATATTCAAAATTTTAATTTTATAAATAATGCAACGAAAATGGAGGGTGGCCAATATTCTGAATAAAACTTGAAAAATCCTAAAGAACTTGACTAAGTGAACACAAAAAATGGTGAATATAGAAAAATGAAATCATATGCCTTAATACTTAGTTCAAGAACAAGCCATGTGAATATTCCTTATAAAGAAAGTAAAAGCTGGCGCCTATTTCTCTATTTAGAGCTTTTAATTAATCCTTCATCGTAGAAATATTACAGAATGGTATTAAATATCGTAAAATAAGTATGAAGATTTAAATCGATGGGAATCGTAAGCTTGTTTTAGAGACAAATGTTATAAGGTTTTGGATTGCTCGGTAATTTAGGGCCGTTTGAAGTCAAGTATAGAGATCTTCCTTTCTGGTATTTGAGGTATGTAAGAATATCTAATATTATGATTAATGGATGTTTGGTGTTGGATATATCACAAGTTGGAAGCTTGCAGAAGAGTGTATTTTGATTAGTGAATAAATAGGTCAAGACTCTAAATTTTGAAAGAATAAATGACAGTGTTTTCTAGTTTTTGAACAATAAAATGAAAATTTTGAGCCAAAAAAACAATTTTTGAAAATTTTATATAGGTTAAATTAATCTTGAAAAAAATTAACGACAGGTCTCTCCAGTTTTTGAACGATAAAATGAAAATTTTCGCCTCAAAAAAATTAAAATATCCACAAACAAATTTTTTTTAATTATTATATTATTGAAAATTTTCATATAGGTCAAGACACAAAATTTTGAAAAAATTAACGACTGTTTTTTCAAGTTTTTAAACAATAAAATTGAAATTTTGCGCCAAAAAAACAATTTTTTGAAATTTTTTGAAAATTCTCATATAGATCAAGACTCTGATTTTGAAAAAATAAGTGATAGGTTTTTCTAGCTTTTGATCGATAAAATGAAAATTTTCGCCGCAAAAAATTAAAATATCCAAAAAACCAATTTTTTTTCTATTTTTAAATTTTTGAAAATTCTCATGTAGATCAAGACTCTAAATTTTGAAAAAATAAATGACGGTTTTTTATGGTTTTTGAACGATAAAATGAAAATTTTCGCACCAAAAAATTAAAGTACCCAAAAACCAATTTTTTTTTAATTTTTTAAATTTTTAAAAATTTCATGTAGGTTAAAACTCTAAATTTTGAAAAAAATAAACCACAGTTTCTTCTAGTTTTGGATAAAATGAAAATTTTCACCCAAAAAATTAAAATTTCCAAAAAACTTTTTTTTTGGAAATTTTTGAAAATTTTCATGCAGATAAAGAGAAAGACTCTAAATTTTGAAATGAAGGATAGTTTTTACTTGGTCTTTAAACGGCGAACTGAAAATTTTGTACTCAAAAATTCGAATATTTCAAAAACCAACTTTTTTTTGTAATTTTCAACTTTTTGAATTTGTTTTTTTTTCATTGTCAGAGATATATGCATCAACTTTGAAGATTGCAGTTTCTCTCAAGGTTTCTGAGGCTCACTTAGTAGTTATTTTGCATTCCGGGCCTTTTACTCTGGATCGTTATTTATGACAAAATGTGAGCTCATAGGCTTAGCATGCCATTTGGAGCTAGTTCACACTTAAGGAAATAGACGTTGTAATCATTAAAAAACTGAAAATCAAAGCAATGTTGAAATACTCGATGTATAAAAATGAAGAAAATAACGATAAATTTATACCCTTGCCATTTTTTATTCGCTTTCAAAATTAACCGAGATAATGATTGAATGCGAAAAATTGTTTACTCGATATTTTCTACTCGAATATACCGTTTATAGGAGAAAATGACGAGATTGCATTTAGCTTCTTGTACTCGTAGAGCCTAAGGCACGAAAATAAAATATATTCAAACGTTTATAAAGGGAATTTTTAAATTGAATTTTGGGTTTTAAACTAGGTGACATTAACGCGAATGAAAACTGAAAACATTTTTTTACGCGTAAAATTCGCATGAATTTTCTCGGTGAAGAAACGTACTTTCAGCTAATTGGAATACATAGCAATAAAAAATATTTCCTTGGTGAAGTTACTTATTAGGTTGGATGGATGATGTGGCAGACGTTTATCTCGTAATGATATCGCGATACGTGGTTATGGAAGGTATGGAATCGCAAGGTATTATTATTTTAGAACTTATATACCACACATCGAAGACGAATCAGCGGTGTGGTTGCTTTGTGGGGTGAAATTTGTTGAAAATTACCTTTAATCCTCTTACCATTGAATTCACTATGCATACTCGACAACGCAGGAGGAAAAGTCAAGCCTATTCAGTGTCGTAGCCCATTATTCGCGCTAACTCATTCGCGCCCCACTTCGTCGTTTTCAACAATCTCGAAAACGCGTCGCATCGGTACCGGCAGACGGGCATGAAAAATGCGTAAACCAGATATTCATAATTCAAGTGCGTAAAAAGTGGCGAAATTCCGCGTTACTCTTAATGGAAAACCTAATGCATTTTCTTCGCTCGAACGGTTTAAGTTAAAGGTCTGCGGAATTTCACGCACGGCCAACGTAAAGGCCAGAAACACGCGCGTTCGCGGATTATAATATGCGCGAGCTCTTAAATATCAAATTTCCACCTCAGACTGAAATGGTCCTTTGCTACAAGATAACTGATAACAATATCAAGGTGAATTATGTACCACTTTGCGTACACCATCGCTGGCCGTTAGTGCTTGTATGCGAATCCTTTTGATTTATGCTCATATTTCACGGACGCGTCTGCCTCTTGGGTCGTGGCAGCTTTGTATTTGGGCCGAAAAATATGGCGAGCTCGATCGGTGGCCATTTTTACTTGTTTAGCGAAACACTTTTCGACAGTACAATATTGTTGGACTCGTTTCAAATACTAAATCACATTCGCGGTGGCTTTCATAAAGCATCGTGAATTTTGGCTCAGCTACGTGAATTAGATTTCAATTACGCTGGAATGCTAATAGCTCACCTATCGCGAGCTAACGCTGCATCAGCGAGGCTGCGTGAAAAAATCACGCCGATCGATAGGAACGTAATTACTGACCGCAGCGCTTGAGATTAAATACGACAATCGTAGCGAACACTTTAAGCTGACCTAAACAAAAAATCGTCGCCGGAACAATGTACTCGATGGTTTTTATTATTTTCAATTCCCAAAATAAAACCCTCCGATACATCGGAGACTTATAATCGAACGCCCGAATCCGTTAACAATATACCTAATCGAAAAAAGTGAACGACGATAATGAAGTTAGGAAATATCGCGACGCCTACAGCCTATTGTTTTCGGTATGGGAAAAAAGCCGTAGTGCTGGAATAGTGGAATAAGGAAAAACTAAATAATGAAAAACCAAAAGTGCTCGTTGACCGGATCGCACGCACAAATCTACGCCCCGTGTGTACCAGCGCGTATACTATGTTGTGGCGAAAATTTAATAAAAACTCGACATCTTTTAGCCATCTCGTGCACACTCGATTTCGTTGTTAAATAAATATCATTTTTGATACAGGTTTTTGACTCTTCGTGGTAAACGCCAAAGTACTCGGATTAATGGAATTAAAATTTATTTCGACCGGTCGCAGAAATTCCGCTTCTTTCTTACAAGAGCGTCGAATTTAACATTTTTACGCGGTCAAAGTGTCGAAGCTGACATTTCGATGGTGTTGCTATAGCTGGAATGTTTTACACATAAATATTGTCTTTTGTAACGTTGCTAAAAATACGTTTTATTGCTTGGCTTAAGTGTTTACAAAGAAAAGCTATAAAGAGAAGCGTATCGTGATTCGTTGGTGAATGGTATGTTTATTCACTTTCATCGATATTACCGTCGTCTAGTCTCACTCTATTACATTCACATATGATAGTAGACTAGGAATATCTGAATGAAATAAATGTATTCTTCAAAGCAAACAAACACAGTCGAATTCGATACTATAGCATTGGATCGCAACGGTGGAAATAAGCCCATTTTTGGGCCCTCTTACTTTGGAATCTTATATTCCAGAAGTTATAGTACATGATGCTCACGACATGAATATGAAGTAGGTATACCACGATATATCTCAAATTCAACTTCACAGATGATTCTTTAGGGGACAGGGAGGGCATATTGTGCTCAAAATGTGATAAAGATAAATGAAAAGTTGAAAATGTTTCATTAATGGTATCATATGATGATGTGAGCTCAAATGACCAACATAGTCGAATCTCAGCTTTCTATGTGTACACTGTATACTTACTGAGGAGGAAAGGAAAAGTTTAACTTGAAAATATTTTTGGAACCACTACTCAAAAATTTTTTTTAAATGAGATAAACTGATAAAGCATGATGACTTAAGATATTGTATAATATAAATTTTTTGATAATCGATCCATTTCGCATTAATTGAAATCGAAATAATTTTTGAATATTTAAAAATTGTTTTTCTTACTCTTCCTTTTGAGGTGTTTTCACGTATTTTTCATGATTGAAAGCTAATATTTTCAGGTCACGTGGCCTTTGTTTTATTATCTCCCATAATGATCTCATAAGCTGAGCTCGTAGTCATGAACCACTCAAGTCTTGTCCTTACTCAACTATCCTGTCGCTAAGCACATAGCTTTCTCTAGGTGACCCCTCAGCTGTGTTGCCGGAGCTTGTTAGTTATCTTCATATATCTTTAGGAACCGCCTCCTTCTGCACATTATTTGATCTCTTCAACCTCAGGCACCTCATCCTTAACAACATCTTATATTCTTGTTCACTTACCATGTTGGCTCAAGTTCAGTTATAGATCCATTTTGGCGGCAGATATATTGTCTGACTACACAGCCACGTTGCATTAAGCACCTTCCATAGTCTTAGATTGGAATTTCCCTTTTTACTGCATAATCACTATACGAGTAATTACTTGATACGTTGCTGTTTATCAAAGCAGTCAGAGTCCTCGACTATTAGTTCCGCAGGCAAAGAAAACTTCTAAGTAGATTTGAGAACAGGACAAATTCATGATGGCTGAATGTAAAATACAGTAGTCTTCAACTACTTGAATAGCAGTTATTTTATGAGTTCGGAAATATGAGTCGGTGTCTTTTTCTGGAGGAAAAGTAATGTTCTATATATTGATCTGAATAAGGCATAAAGAACCTTTTCCTATACCCTTCATACTTCTTTTAAATCACTTTATTTATTGTCACTCAGCAGCAAAGTGATTTACGATCAAAAATACACAGGTACTTATTATAAATAAATTTACTATTTATCTGTAATATACTTAGTGTTTAGGAAGTTAAACAATATCTGTATAATATGCTCCTTGTTTGAAGTTGTCTCTTGTCTTACTTACACCATATAATGAAGCACGAAACGAATAATAAGTGAGGGAAACGATTTGTTGTTAGAATGGATAAAATAGGATATCAGTATCCAGCGAGTATTCGCAGTTCCAATTATCTATAATACATATAAGCTACGACTAATGATATAGGTTTGCGTTGTTAACTGGTACTAAACAGATTCAACCTTATGTAATAATCCACGCGACATTTCATCTACGAGTAGTTGCGTGGAGCACTACACTCTTACTACACTACTTCTGGTCAATAGAACTTTCGACATTCGGAGATGAATTCCGTATGGTTGACCATTACTTTTTATTGATTTAGAGCACAGGTACGTTAAGTTGTGAAGTAATAAAATACCCATTCATTTTTCACTTAAAATTATTGCTCTCAAAAATTATTTGAGCGAGGGTTCAAAAATTTGGTCGGAGATGTTTCTTAGTAGTGCCTATGATATTTACAATGTCTGAATCCTCGATCTTCTATCACACCTACAACAAAATTCAATATGTTTTTGTTGAAGTGAATTATAATAAAAACAGTTGCTTTAATCCACAATAAGAGATAAACCTCGAAGATTGGGAGTTTAAAGTTTTTATATGTTGTTTTGAGTGACGTTTAGTTACTTGAAAACAACCATTTTCGAAGCACCCGAGTCATAAATAATTTTACTATTGTAGTAATAACCAAAAGAGCTCAATTTAACGATTTTGCTTTGTTCATGGTTTATCAGAAAATTCAACATATTTTCCAGAAAAAAAAAAAAACGGACCATTTTAAATATCACGGGGGGTTGCAATTCAGGGAAATAAATTAATGAAATGTAATTTAATGGACAGACTTTTTACGTTGCTCTGAAATATTAAGAACAAATAAGTAGATAAGTATGTTTTATAATTTCACGAAAAATGGAAAATATATAGTTTTTTTCAATACATTAATCTATCCGAGAATTTTTATAACGTTTCGCGGTTATCTATCTATAAAATTCATTTTTTATAAAATCGAGGTTTCACTCCTTCAAAAATAAGAGCCGAATATCTTGGACTTGGTTTTCCACTGAGAAATTGGCTCGTTCCTTTTTCTATCATGAAAGAAATATATATATATATATTTATACGTATATAGAAATATGCTCTGTTTTTTAGGAACACTAACTACAAAAAAGGGAAATGTGATTCTAAAACAGGTACCTTTGTCACCCGGCAAGAACACCTCGTTACATTTTTATTAAACCCTTGTAAACAATTACACGGAGCACTTGGAACCGATAAGAATTTTTTTGGTCTATGAGCGGAATACAAACGGCTTAATTTTCTCAAACACCATGTGCAGGATGTAGTTATCAGAGAAACGTGTTTAATATATAATTGTAGATGGAATCAATACCGTGTGTACACGTAAAGAAAGATACTGGTAGCTGACGTCGAATCCTTAGTTATCTTATTTACACATCAAAAACTAAACTAGAATGATTTTCCAAACGATGGAGATATTGTAATAAGCTGGCTGAAAAAAGTTGGTTGTTATGTTAAAGCATACCAAAAACTTCGATAA